>ML283760.1:0-96846 GCA_005239495.1 Nicotiana undulata | reverse complement strand
AAGCATCGATACTTGTTGCCATCGATCATTTTAATTTCTTTCTAGGTTAGTTTATATTTTCGCCTTTAGCTATAAACAATTATAAAAAAAACCCAAAATCGTATTTGTTTGGCACTACGCGATAAGTGATAATTCTCTAGCATTCCTAAACGCCCTCATATTGTTCTCTGTGGGATTCGACCCCAACCTTGTTGGGTTACTATATTTGACAACGATTGCTTACATTCTTTTAAGGTGTAAATTGAGCGTATCATTTCTGAGAACTTTGAGGTTGTGCTCAGATTGTTATGGTGTTTTCGATTGGTCATCGCGCGGTGTTAGTATATTGATAGAATGATTGCTCGTATGTTGGGGTGGTGAATGGCTTTAAGGGAGGTCTTCTCAGGGGGCGATTCTGAGATTTCAGTATTTTATTTCCGGCGAAGGAAAGGAATCTGGACTATGAAAGGTCCGGTTGGGATTGATAAAGTAAGACTTTGTGGTTTCGAGTGAGGGAGAATACTCACCCGTGATGTAATATTGTCGTCATTGATCGAATGGGATGCGTTAAGTTCGTTGGTGTTAAGGTTCTTCAGTTGCATTGGGTTAAAGTGTTGTGGGGCACTATTTAAGGAACGGATGTCGGAGATCGAGGTGTGTGGTGGTTCAGAATATAATAGCTACTTCTATTGAAGACAACTCGAGGAAGATGATCTTTGAAGAGTCTGAAGTAATGGTGATCTGCGGGTTTAAGAGCTACGGGAAATGATATTGCATTCAGGTCGCAGCAAGAAGAATGTGAGGAAGGAAGTCACGAGAGACGTGTCAGATGGCAGCTAAATTTCTGAAAGGCCAGGTGGAAGGAACGGAAGTCAGTAGTTTCTTAAAGGAAGGAGTTTAACAAGTGGAAGAGTGCCAGTGTAGCATGAGGTTAGTGGTAGGACGACTGCCTATCTTAAGGGAAAGTTGGAGTGATTTTGAGAGCTGTAGTGGATCGGAAGATGTGGTGGAGCAGTTAGTAGATGTCCAGGAGGAGCGGGTAGGCAAGGTTGGTGAATGAGAACAGGCTTAGGGTGGGGTATTAATTTCGTAGAGGGTGTGTAACGCAGTATTGTTGGACGGTGTCAATTGGTGATTTCTGCATGTGGGTTATTTCTAGGTATAGGTTAGCAGGTATTCCTAAGAATAGGTTAGTGGGTACTCCTAGGAATAGGTTAGTGGGTATTTCTGGGTATAGGTTAGCGGGTATTTCTGGGTATAGGATAATGATGGTATGGTTAGTTAGTTCTCTGTAAGGAATCATGGCGGTGATTCGTTAGGAGGCAGAATGTGCGAATGATGCTAGGGATTTTTGGGTAATTGGGGAATGCTAATAGGAAATTCGGAAGGGACGACAGATTGGTTGAGCAAGATCATGCTAGCAAGGGAGGAAGGATTCCAACATGGGTCTAGAGTGATGTAAGGAGTAGCTTCGGGCTAAGTGGGGGAGTCCCACCTCTTGCAGTTGGGTTGTAGGATCGTGTTCTCATAGGGTTGCGGATTCGTCAGCATATCGAAAAGTTGTAAGGGCAGTGACTCAGTCACGTATTCCATTGAGAGGATGTTCAGGTGCTAGAAGATCCTTGGAGTTGATTGTATTCGGGGCCAGTCAGAGTGGGTGGCGGAGGATTAGGGATGCGGTGTTTAAAGGTTTCAAGCAGTACTATGATTAAGAATCGGGCTTTTGCAGCGTAATTCCTGAGAGAAGGGAAAGATGATTGAAGCGTTCTATGTTACTTTCAGCATGCAAGATAGTATGGAAGGAGTAAGAGAATAGACTCCAAATTGTGGAGATGGTCATTGGAGGGGGATGAGACGAGCTGCGGGGTTTTAGGCAACACGGTCTCGTGAATCAGGGTCACTCGGGAAGAGTGAGGGTTGAGTTACTATGAGGTAAAGGAAGCTACTGTTATTTCTGAAGCACCTGTAGATGATTAAAAGAACGATGCATTTGGTTAGCCATGGTTGAAATGGCACATGATCGGCAGTGATCAGATCCTACGATGTTATCCAGTATGTGTATGGTATGTGTAGATGTGTGTGGGGCTTGTCGGCCGTCGTAATAGATTTCAGTTGGAAGCATTCAAGTTCTATAGCCTGTCAGGTATAGGCGGATCTCGGAAGGTTTATGGTGGTTAAGACCACTACTTAAATAATTTGCATATATTGAGATTGTGAGAATTCGCTCGCGTGTTGTTATGATTCTCGTGAATTGAGGTAAGTAAAGGCTTTCTATATGATAAAGTGTTCACTCTATCAGTGGTTCAGGACCTTTGATGAGATTTCTATGATATTCCGTATCGGCATGTTGGGAGCAGTAGTCAGTATGGAACTGGAAGTAAGAATCGAGATTGCGGTTCGGTGTTAACAAGGATGTCATGAACTGGGGGGGGAGGGGGAAGAGAAAAAGATTTGAATGTTTAGAATAAGCTGGTGTTATCTCCAGTGTCACCTAAGATCGATGTTCGGTGAAAGAGGCTTGTGTCATGGTCATGAGTTCTTGACGTGTTTGCAGCATTTGTGCGGTCAGAAGTAGGGATGTACAGACTTGTTACCTTGCGTGGAAAGTCGCGGGAGCTTGACCGACGATTTCATTAGTGTGACTTGCAGTCACCTGAGGGATTGAAAGGATTAGACCAAGTATAAGGAACGTAATATTGCTTAATTGAGAATTCATGCATGGAAGGCTTTCGGTTCAGTTGATTGTGGATTGTGGGGTGTTTGTCCCGGCTATGATGATCGTTCTTGTGTATTAAGAGAGGAATCGGGGTATTATGGACCCAGGTTAAGCTATCAGCCTAGTTCAGTGTGAGCATAATCAGCTTGAAGTGTATAAGTGGAGGTAAATGAGATTTTGGCCTTCATACAAGTCAGGTGTGTTCATTTTCGTATAGCGCTCCCTGGAGGAGAGGTGTTGGAATATCAGATTTTGATTCATCTTCGTTGATTCATATATATTGTGATAGTGCCGTGTGAGTGGTGAAACGGCTTTGTAATTTCTTATGTGTTGAGACTCCGCGTAGTGATGTGGTTATGTGAGCAGAGCGACTCTTGAGATTCAGGTTATATATCGCAACTCAGTTGTACTTGAGTTGGTAGTATATGGCCCCACCAGTCTCCCCAGGAGGGTATTATGCACGTAGTGTGCTTGTGATAGGTATTCGGTGATTTGTAATAATGAGCAATTCAGCTCCGTGTTTATCTATTTATGTAAATTTTATGATAGGATCGGGTGGCACGCCGCCACGGGTATGTTATTTGGATCGGGTTGCACGCCGCAACAGTGTGATGTTGAGTAAGATTCCTATAATCTTTTCCTTGTGTTTTACTTCCTGTATTGTGGGGAAGGTTTATATTAGTTGCGTGAGCTGAGTAGTCCTTTCCTGAGTCATTTCTTATGTATCATGGTTCGAGTTGTGGCCTATTGGCGCATTATGGCATCGTGTGTGGATGTTGGTCATGTCTGGGAAGGTTTGCTGTCTGAATAGTTCATACTGGGTGAGACGAGGTTATTGGACCAGGGGTCAAGTGCGATGTGATTATGTGAAGTAAACTTCAGGGAAACCACCATTAGTCGGCTTGCAATGTGATGATGATCTACGGCAAGGGAGAGGATTTAAATGTTTTGTTAACTCTGCAGTCGGCCAGGAATGTCTACGCTTTCTCCGTTACAGTTATATCGTTAGCATTATAATAGGGTCTGTGTGTATATCTAATAAGTGCATTAAGAGCATTAGATTCGCAGAGTTCTGGCTATTGAGGTTCCGGGAGTGTCATTGTGGTCAGACACTGGGCTACGCAGTGTATGGTGCCGATTCAGCAAAGGTGCGCTGTCGTGTTCGGGTGTCTTGTATGGTAGTCAATACGGTGTTCATGTATTAGAACATGTCTGTCATAGGATTTCCATTGTTGGAATTAAGTTCAGAATTTGCTGTGTGGATAAAGAAGGTTATCTTCAGAGTTTATCAAGGCTTATGTGTTCAAATGGGCTATGGCAGCACGGGCAGGTGCACAAGGTGTCAGTTAGAGATTTCAGATGCCTCAAGAGGAGCTCTTGGCACGTTCGAGGACGAACGTCTGTTTAAGTGGGGGAGAATGTAACGACCCGACCGGTCGTTTTGAGCTTTAGCGCATCGTTCAGCGGTTGGAAGTCTAAGCAGCTTCATTTCGGGTATTTTGACTTGTGTATATGGTCAGAATCGAAATTCAGGAAGTTCAAAGTTAAATTTAAAGAACAATTCTCATTTCGGAAGCTTTAAGTTGGAGAAATTGATTAAGACTGGAATTTTGAGTAAACGACCTCGGAATCATGATCAGAAGGTTCCAGCAGGTTCGTATGATGATTTTTGACTTGGGCGTGTGTCCGGATCGGGTTTTGGATAACCCGAGAGCATTTCAGCGTATATTGTAGAGATCAACATTTTTGAAGGAATTTCCTAAATTTGGCTTAAAGAGCATTTCAATGATTTTGATGTCTGTTTGGGGTTCCGAGTCTGGGAATAGCTTCGCATGGTGAATCTGGAGTTGGGAGCGCGATCAGAAGTTAATTCGGATATCTGGAAGTCAATTCGAGGTTATTTGGCTAAAGTTAGAATTTGAAGGTTTTGGAAGAATTCGACCGGAAGTGGAGATTTTGATATCGGGGTCGGAATGAGATTCCAGAAGTTGGAGCAGGTTCGTAATAGTGAATATGACTTGTGTGCAAAATTTGAGGTCAATCGGACGTGGTTTGATAGGTTTCGGCATCGGATGTGAAAGTTAGAAATTTCAAAGTTCATAAAGTCGAATTTTTATGCGATTCGTGATTCCGGCACTGTTTGATGTTATTTGAAGCCTCGAGAAAGTTCGTGCGATGTTATGGGGCTGAGTCGTGTGTTTGGACAGGGTCCCGAGGGCCTCGGGTGTGTTTCGGGGTGGTTTCGGGTCATTTCGGAGTATATTGTTGTTGTTATTTTCTGGTGTTTCTGGTAATGCTATGCGATCACAGCCTTTGCTATGCGATCGCGGAGAGGAAATTGAGAGGCAAGGTTTTTGGCCTATGCGATCGCGGATGTTGGTGTGCGATCGCGGAGAAGGGCTGGGCAAGCTAGTGCGATCGCAAGGAGGAAGGTGCGATCGCGGAGAAGGAATTTTGGTGGGAGCTGGAAATGGCCTATGCGATCGCGGGTATGCTTGTGCGATCTTAGAGGAGTGATCTGGGTGGCCTGTGCGATCGCAGACGACTTCATGCGATCGCATAGAAGGGCAGTGCGTGGCAGAGTGGTATTTTAGCGGGTTTAGCTCATTTCCCTTCATTTGTTTCATGGCCATGGACGATTTTGGAGAGCATTTCAAGGGGGATTTCATCAAGCTTCATAGGTAAGATGTTTCTACTCAATTCTAAGATTAAATACAAGATTGTTACATAGATTTGACATGAAAAATTGTGGGAAAATTTGGGGATTTTTGAAGGAAACCTAGAATTTGGTAAATTTGATTTTTAGTCATGAATTGAGCTTAATTATTGGAGTAAATGGTGTAAATGAATTAGTAAAGCTACGGGTAGAGATTTTATTCAAGTAATTTCGAAGTCCAGGCACGTGGGCATGAGGGTATTTTGGTTATTTCATTGAGCCGGGCTGAGGAACTTTGTAATTTGAATTTGTTATGATCTATTGAGTATATTTTCATTGAATTATCATTATTTGGATAGTTTGGGAGCGTTGCGCATCCATTGAAGTCGTCGAAGAGGCTTGGAAGCCGGTGATGAATCTTCGGAGCGAGGTGAGTCTCCTTTCCAACCTTGTAAGGGGGAAAATGTCCCCATAGGTTCTTGATTGATGTGTGTACATGTTGTGGGGGGCACGTACATACCATGTGATGAGAGTCTGTACGTGGTAACTGTATTGCTATGTCGGGTAGCCTTAGGATTCACAAGCATGCCACTATGTGCCCTATCTGTACCTTCGTATGTGTTATGAGTTACGAGTTATAATTATTGTTGAGATGATAAGGAAAAGTGAGGTATTATGATTTAAATCCTAGTTGATTATCCGTGGTATTGGCACAGTCCTGTTGAGTTCATTGTTAAGTTGGTACACATTTTTCCTTATATATACAAACTTATTATCGAGTCAGCAGACGAG
The DNA here is from genome assembly GCA_005239495.1 of Nicotiana undulata. Taxonomy (NCBI): domain Eukaryota; kingdom Viridiplantae; phylum Streptophyta; class Magnoliopsida; order Solanales; family Solanaceae; genus Nicotiana; species Nicotiana undulata. Next base: position 90,703 of record ML283760.1, on the reverse strand, counting down.
TCGCAGGTATGATGCGCGATCGTGGGTCAACTTATTATTATCGAGTCAGCACACTAGTCGCAGGTATGATGCGCGATCGTGGGTCAGCTTATTATTATCGAGTCTGCACATGAGTCGCAGGTATGATGCGCGATCGTGGGTCAGTTTATTATTATCGAGTCAGCACGCGAGTCGCATGTATGATTCGCGATCGTGGGTCAGTTTATTATTATCGAGTCAGCACGCGAGTCGCATGTATGATTCGCGATCGTGGGTTAGCTTATGACGTCAGTTCTTATGACTACCCTTATGACTCCGGTCGGTTGTCTTGTCCTTGTATATGTATAACCAGTTGTCCAGGGTCACTTACAGTCAGATATGTCAGGTATTTAGTAAGAAGGGAATAAAGTACATTGTTGTTCATTTCCAGTTATTGCCGGGAGTACTTCTTGTGATATGCACTTGTTGTTTACTGTTTTAGCTGCCTACTATTTTTTTGTCATATCCTGTCATATATTAAATTACTGGACCTTAGTGACTGTCTAGTCGACTTCTCGTCACTACTTCTTTGAGTTTAGACGGGATACTCACTGGGTACATAGATGTTTATGTACTCATGTTACACTGTTTGTGCATTTGTTGCACAGGTACCCTCATAGTGCAGTGATTGATTCGGAGACTTACTCAGGCTACATTCTTTCGGAGGTGTTCCGCAGCTGACAGAGTCTCCCTTCTATGTCCCTATGCTTTTATCTATATTTCCTTGTCCAATTTAAATTCTCGAACAAGAGTTGTATAATTGTATAAATTCTTAGAAATTGCTCATGTACTTGTGTCACTGGGTTCTGGGGAGGTGATGGTATTTCTTGTACTGAATTAAGTGGATTTTCCGCCATATTTAGTTTACGAGAATTTGTTTTTATTATTTGGTTATAACTGCAGAAAAAGGCATGATTTCGAAAATGTTAAGCAGGAAGTAGTTTGAACTAGTTCAGGGATTGGCTTGCCTGCCAGTGTGTCCGGCGCCATCACAACCCATAGATTTTGGGTCGTGACAACATGGTATCAAATCTCTGGTTCTGCTAGGTTTCACGAGTCATGAGCAAGTCTAGTAGAGTCTTGTGAATCAGTACGGAGACGTATGTACTTATCTTTGAGAGGCTACAGGGTTGTTAGGAGTACTTCCCTTCTTGATTCCTCATCGTGCAATTTGATTCCCTTAAGGCTTATGCCTATGTTTCCTTCCTACTCAACCTTACACGTCGCGAAGCGCTTGTTATGAATCGGGAATTTGAGGAGTTGTGATGATGTTACAGATATGGTGCGTGAAATCTTCCGTGTGTAGTCGTTTGGGGCTGTTGTTATTGCCTTGCAATAAGAATATTATGTTGCTTCAGTTCAGTGGTTGTGTTTCTGAGAACTTTGAGGTTGTGCTCAGATTGTTATGGTGATTTTGATTGGTCCTCGCGCGGTGTTGGTATGTTGATAGAATGATTACCCGTATGTTGGGGTGGTGAATGGCTTGAAGGGAGGTCTTCTCAGGGGGCGATTTTGAGATTTCAGTACTTTAGTTCCGGCGAAGGAAAGGAATCTGGACTATGAAAGGTCCTGTTGGGATTGATAAAGTAGTAAGACTTTGTGGTTTCGAGTGAGGGAGAATACTCACCCGTGATGTAATATTGTCGTCATTGATCGAATGGGATGCGTTAAGTTCGTCGGCGTTATGGTTCTTCAGTTGCAATGGGTTAAAGTGTTGTGGAGCAGTATTGAAGCAGCGGATGTCGGAGATCGTGGTGTGTGGTGGTTCAGAAGTTGTGGTGATCTGCGGGTTTAAGAGCTACGGGAAATGATATTGCATTGAGGTCGCAGCGAGAAGCATATGAGGAAGGAAGTCACGAGAGACGTGTCAGATGGCAGCTAAATTTCTGAGAGGCCGGGTGGAAGGAACAAAAGTTGGTAGTTGCTTAAAGGAAGAAGTTGAACAAGTGGAAGAGTGGCAGCGTAGCATGAGGTCAGTGGTAGGACGGCTGCCTATCTTAAGGGAAAGTTGGAGTGATTTTGAGAGCTCAAGTGGATCGGAAGATGTGGTGGAGCAGTTAGTATATGTCCAGGAGGAGCGGGTAGGAAAGGTTTGTGAATGAGAACAGTAATAGGGTGGGGTATTGATGTCGTAGAGGGTGTGTAACGCAGTATTATTGGACGGTGTCAGTTGGTGATTTTTGCATGTGGGTTATTTCTAGGTATATGTTAGTAGGTATTCCTAAGAATAGGTTAGTGGGTATTCCTAGGAATAGGTTAGTGGGTATTTCTTGGTATAGGTTAGAGGGTATTTCTAGGTATAGGATAGCGGTGGTATAGTTAGTTAGTTCTCTGTAAGGAATCATGGCGGTGATTCGTTAGGAGGCAGAATGAGCGAATGATGCTAGGGATTTTTGGGTAATTGGGGAATGCTAATAGGAAATTCAGAAAGGCTGACGGATTGGTTGAACAAGATCATGCTAGCAAGGGAGGAAGGATTCCTGCATGGGTCTAGAGTGAGGTAAGGAGTAGCTTCGGGCTAAGTGGGGTAGTCCCACCTCCTGCAGTTGGGTTGTAGGATCGTGTTGTCATAGGGTTGCGGATTCGTCGGCATATCGGCAAGTTGTAAGGGCAGTGACTCCTTCACGTATTCCATTGATAGGATGTTCAGGTGCTAGAAGAGCCTTGGAGTTGATTGTATTCGGGGCCAGTCAGAGTGGGTGACTCCCGGTAGTGATCCTAGTAAATTCGGAGGATTAGGGATGCGGTGTTTAAAGGTTTCAAGAAGTAATATGATTAAGAATCGGGCTTTTGCAGCGTAATTCCTGAGAGAAGGGAAAGATGATTGAAGCGTTCTATGTTACTTTCAGCATGCAGGATAGTATGGAAGGAGTAAGCGAATTGACTCCGGATTGTGGAGATGGTCATTGGAGGGAGATGAGACGAGCTGCGGGGTTTTAGGCAACACAGTCTCGTGAATCAGGGTCACTCGAGAAGACTGAGGGTTGAGTTACTGTGAGGTAAAGGAAGCTACTCTTATTTCTGAAGCACCTGTAGATTATTGAAAGAATGATGTATTTGGTTAGCCATGGTTGAAATGGCACATGATCGGCAGTGATCAGTTCCTATGGTGTGATCTAGTATGTGTATGGTATGTGCAGATGTTTGTGGGGCTCGTTGGCCGTCGTAATAGATTTCAGTTGGAAGCATTCAAGTGTTATGGCCTGTCAGGTATAGGCGGATCCCGGAAGGTTTATGGTGGTTCAAACCACTGCTTAAGGAATTTGCATATATTGAGATTGTGAGAATTTGCTAGCGTGTTGTTATGATTCTCGTGAATTGAGGTAAGTAAAGGCTTTCTATATGATAAAGTGTTCACTCTACCAGTGGTTCAGGAATTTTGATGAGATTTCTATGATATTCTGTATCGGCATGTTGGGAGCAGTAGTCAGTGTGGAACTGGAAGTAAGAATCGGGATTGCGGTTCAGTGTTAACAAGGATGTCATGAACTTGTGGGGGGGGCAAGAGCAAAGGATTTGAATATTTAGAATAAGCTGGTGTTATCTCTAGTGTCACCTGAGATCGATGTTCGGTGAAAGAGGCTTGTGTCCTGGTCATGGGTTCTTGACGTGTTTGCAGCATTTGTGCGGTCAGGAGTAGGGATGTACAGACTTGTTACCTTGCGTGGAAAGTCGTGAGAGCTTGACCGCATGAAAATTACATTAGTGTGACTTGCAGTCACCTGAGGGATTAAAAGGATTAGACCAAGTATAAGGAATGTAATATTGCTTAATTGAGAATTTATGCATGGAAGGCGTTCGGTTCAGTTGAATTGTGGATTGTGGGGTGTTTGTCCCGGCTATGATGATCGTTCTTGTGTATTAAGAGAGGAATCAGGGTATTATGGACCCAGGTGAAGCTATCAGCCTAGTTCAGGGCGAGCAGAATTAGCTCGAAGTATATAAGTGGAGGTAAATGAGATTTTGAGCTTCATACGAGTCAGGTGTGTTCATTTTCGTATAGCGCTCCGCGGAGGAGAGGTGTTGGAATATCAGATGTTGATTCGTCTTCATTGATTCATATATATTGTGATAGTGCCGTGTGAGTGGTGAAACAGCTTGGTAATTTCTTATGTGTTGAGATTCCGCGTAGTGATGTGGTTATGTGAGCAGAGCGGCTCATCAGGTTATATATCGCACCTCAGTTGTGCTTAAGTTGGTAGTATATGGCCCCACCAGTCTCCCCAAGAGGGTATTATGCACGTAGCGTGCTTGTGACAGGTATTCGGTGGTTTGTAATAATGAGCAATTCAACTCCGTGTTTATCTCTTTATGTAAATTTTATGATGGGATCGGGTGGCACGCCGCCACGGGTATGTTATTTGGATCGGGTTGCACGCCGCAACAGTGTGATGTTGAGTAGGGCTCCTATAATCTTTTCCTTATGTTTTACTTCCTGTATTGTGGGGAATGTTTATATTAGTTGCATGAGCTGAGTAGTCCTTTCCTGAGTCATTTCTTATGTATCATGGTTCGAGTTGTGGCCTATTGGCGCATTATGGCATCGAGTGTGGTTGTTGGTCATGTCTGAGAAAGTTTGTTGTCTGAATAGTTCATACTAGGTGAGACGAGGTTATTGGACCAGGGTTCAAGTGCAATGTGATAATGTGAAGTGAACTTCAAGGCAACCACCATTAGTCGGTTTGCAATGTGATGATGATCTACGGCAAGGGAGAGGATTTAAATGTGTTGTTAACTTTGCAGTCGGCAAGGAATGTCTACGCTTTCTCCGTTGCAGTTATATCGTCAGCATTATAGCAGGGTGTGTGAATATATCTTATAAGTGCATTGAGAGAATCGGATTCTTAGAGTTCTGGCTATTGAGGTTCCGGGAGCGTCATTGTGGTCAGACTTTGGGCTACGCAGTGTATGGTGCCGATTCAGCAAAGGTGCGCAGTCACGTTCAGGTGTCTTGTATGGTAGTCAATACGGTGTTCATGTATTAGAACATGTCTGTCATAGGATTTCCATTGTTGGAATTAAGTTCAGAATTTGCTGTGTGGATAAAGAAGGTTATCTTCAGAGTTTATCAAGGCTTATGTGTTCAAATGGGCTATGGCAGCACGGGCAGGTGCACAAGGTGTCAGTTAGAGATTTCAGATGCCTCAAGAGGAGCTCTTGGCACGTTCGAGGACGAACGTCTGTTTAAGTGGGGGAGAATGTAACGACCCGACCGGTCGTTTTGAGCTTTAGCGCGTCGTTCAGCGGTTGGAAGTCATGAGCAGCTTCATTTCGGGCATTTCGACTTGTATGTATGGTCAGAATCGAAATTCAGGAAGTTCAGAGTTAAATTTAAAGGAAAATTCTCATTTCGGAAGCTTTAAGTTGGAGTAATTGATTAAGACTGGAATTTTGAATAAACAACCTCGGAATCAGGATCTGAAGGTTCCAGCAGGTTTGTATGATGATTTCAGACTTGGGCGTACGTCCGGATCGGGTTTTGGATAACCCTGAAGCATTTCAACGTATATTGTAGAGATCAACATTTTTCAAGGAATTTCCTAAATTTTGCTTAAAGCGCATTTCAATGATTTTGATGTCCGTTTGGGGTTCCGAGTCTGCGAATAGTTTTGCATGGTGATTACGGAGTTGGGAGCACGATCAGAAGTGAATTTGGATATCCGGAAGTCATTGCGAGGTTTTTTGGCTAAAGTTAGAATTTGGAGGTTTTGAAAGAATTCGACTGGAAGTGGAGATTTTGATATCGGGGTCAGAATGAGATTCCAGAAGTTGGAGCAGGTTCGTAATGTTGAAGATGACTTGTGTGCAAAATTTGAGGTCAATCGGACGTGGTTTGATAGGTTTCGGCATCGGATTTGAAAGTTGGAAATTTCAAAGTTCATAAAGTCAAATTTTTATGCGATTCGTGATTCCGGCACTGTTTGATGTGATTTGAAGCCTCGAGCAAGTTCGTGGGATGTTATGGGACTGAGTCGTGTGTTTGGACGGGGTCCTAAGGGGCTCGGGTGTGTTTCGGGGTGGTTTCGGGTCATTTCGGAGTATATTGTTGTTGCTGTTTTTTGGTGTTTCTAGTAATGCTATGCGATCACGGAGAGGAAATTGAGGGGCAAGGTTTTTGTCCTATGCGATCACGGATATTGGTGTGCGATCGCGGAGAAGGGCTGGGCAGGCTAGTGCGATCGCAAGGAGGAAGGTGCGATCGCGGAGAAAGAATTTTGGTGGGATCTGGAAATGGCCGGTGCGATCGCGGGTATGCTTGTGCGATCGCAGAGGAGTGATCTGGGTGGCCTGTGCGATTGCAGACGACTTCATGCGATCGCATAGAAGGGCAGTGCTGGGTAGAGTGGTATTTTAGCGGGTTTAGCTCATTTCCCTTTATTTGTTTCATGGCCATGGACGATTTTTGAGAGCATTTCAAGGGGGATTTCATCAAGATTCAGAGGCAAGATGTTTCTACTCAATTCTAAGATTAAATACAAGATTGTTACATAGATTTGACATGAAATATTGTGGGAAAATTTGGGGATTCTAGAAGGAAACCTAGAATTTGGTAAATTTGATTTTTCGTCATGAATTGAGCTTAGTTATTGGAATAAATGGTGTAAATGAATTAGTAAAGCTACGGGTAGATATTTTCTTCAAGAAATTTTGAAGTTCGGGCACGTGGGCCCGAGGGTATTTTGGTCATTTCATTGAGTCGGGCTGAGGAACTTTGTAATTTGAATTTGTTATGATCTATTGAGTATATTTTCATTGAATTATCATTATTTGGATAGTTTGGGAGCGTTGCGCATGCATTGAAGTCGTCGTAGAGGCTTGGAAGCCGGTGATGAATCTTCGGAGCGAGGTGAGTCTCCTTTCCAACCTTGTAAGGGGGAAAATGTCTTCATAGGTTCTTGATTGCAGTGTGTACATGTTGTGCGGTCCACATACGTACCAAGTGACGAGAGTCCGTACATGGTGACTGTATTGCTATGTCGGGTAGCATTAGGATTCACAAGCATGCCTCTATATGCCCTATTTGTACATTCGTATGTGTTATGACTTACGAGTTGTAATTACTGTTGAGATGATAAGGAAAAGTGAGGTATTATGATTTAAATCCTAGTTGATTATTCGTGGTATTGGCACAGTCCTGTTGAGTTCACTCTTGAGTTGGTACACATTTGTCCTTATATATACGCACTTATTGTCGAGTCAGCACACGAGTCACAGGTATGATGCGCGATCGTGGGTCAGCTTATTATTATCGAGTCAGCACACGAATTGCAGGTACGATGCGCGATCGTGGGTCAGCTTATTATTATCGAGTCAGCACACGAATTGCAGGTACGATGCGCGATCGTGGGTCAGCTTATTATTATCGAGTCCTCACACGAGTCGCAGGTATGATGCGCGATCGTGGGTCAGTTTATTATTATCGAGTCAGCACGCGAGTCGTAGGTTTGATTCGCGATCGTGGGTTAGCTTATGACGTCAAATCTTATGACTACCCTTATGACTCCGGTCGGTTGTCTTGTCCTTGTATATGTATAACTAGTTGTCCAGGGTCACTTACAGTCAGATATGTCAGGTATTTGGTAAGAAGGGAATAAAGTACATTGTTGTTCATTTCCAGTTATTGCCTGGAGTACTTCTTGTGATATGCACTTGCTGTTTACTGTTTTATCTGCCTACTGTTTTTTATCATATCTTGTCATATATTATATTACTGGACCTTAGTGAGTGTCTACTCGACTTCTCGTCACTACTTCTTCGAGTTTAGACGGGATACTCACTGGGTACATATATGTTTATGTACTAATGCTACACTTTCTGTGCATTTGTTGCACAGGTACCCTCATAGTGCAGTGATTGATTTGGATACTTACTCAGGCTGCATTCTTCCGGAGGCGTTCCGCAGCTAGTAGAGTCTCCCTTCTATGTCCCTATGTTTTTATCTATATGCCTTGTCCAATTTAAATTCTCGAACAAGAGTTGTATAATTGTATAAATTCTTAGAAATTGCTCATGTACTTGTGTCACCGGGTTCTGGGGAGGTGTTGGTATTTCTTGTACTGCATTAAGTGGATTTTCCGCCGTATTTAGTTTACGAGAATTTATTTTTATTATTTGGTTATAAATGCAGAAAAAGGCATGATTTTGAAAATGTTAAGCAGGAAGTCGTTTGAACTAGTTCAGGGATTGGCTTGCCTGACAATGTGTCCGGCGCCATCACAACCCATAGATTTTGGGTCGTGACACAAAAGTACTTTTTCACTTCTAAAAGCTTGGTGAAACACCCTAATTTTTGCAAAAGGCACTTTTAACTAAAAAAAAGCGCTTTTTGCCAAAAAAGAAGCTTGGCCAAACATGCTATTGGACTGGTTTGGTATCAAAATTAGTAGTTAAAATCGAATTTAATAAATTCTTCTGTGACACAAGTATCAAACATGGCATGTATCTCATACACAGGTATACTTGGATATACATGTGATATACATTTGATACATATATGATACATACGTGATGCACAAATGATACATATTATGATACACATATGATCTTCTTCCATGTTCATCTTGTGTACTTCGAATTTGGCTCAAATTTCAATCCAATCTACCTAAACTCTCTATCAAATCGTCCCAAAATTGAGGTTCTCACTCCTTAATATGTACCCAATCTATTCCAATGACAACCACTCGAAATAAATTTCAATTTCGAAAATCCAATTTTTTTAATTTAAGCTTAAGCAAGGTTCAACAGTTGTCTATGATGTTTTCAATTTAATCCTTCGACCAAATCCAACAAAATAACATTAAATAGTGATTTCTAAATCGATTCAAGGTGTTCGATTCTCTTAATTTCAACTTAAAGGAATTAGAATATTGCAATATTGCTGAAGTTTTAAAACGTTTGAACTATCTTTGTGTTTTAGCAAAACAAAAGTGTTACAAAATGACATTTGGGCTATTTTCAGTAGATATTTTATTTTGAGCTAATTTCGGTTGAAATCGTTTATGGACTAACAGTTTAGGTAGTTTTCCCACTTTTATCTTGATCCAAGGGTTAGCTTATTTACTGAAAATAGCACGGACTGGTAACTGAAAAATAGTCAGTGTTTGCAAAGTCATTAAAATATAACTATTATTTTGCTTAAACATAGAAAGTTTCAGCATAATATTCTATATTATAGAGCTTTTGCGTATAAACTCTCAGCATATTATGTTAAAACTCCAACACACGGAAAGTTCCAATATAATATGTTGGATATGGAGCTCCTGCGTATAAACTTCCAGCATATTGTGTTTCTACTCTAGCACATTATAATGGAATCTCATATGTAAAAAGTTCGAACTCCAACATATTGTGCTACAATATTTCTGGATTTTTAAGGATATTTAGATTTCTTTAGAAACTATAGCTATTTTTCAATCACTAGTTGTAAATCTTGCAATTTTGATTCCCCCCCCCCCCCCCCCCCCCCCCCCCCTCTCCCCCTCTCATATTTTGTCCAAGCCTGAAGGGAGAAGACCTTAGATGAATGCTATAATTATTTAGTTACAATTTGCCTACTTCTTCTTAGGTGGACAAGTTCTTTGAGAATGAATTATGTTAAATAGAAAAGTATGGAAGACGTCTATGAAGGAAACTTCCCTTTAATACATATCTTGTTGACCAAAAATAAGTTCAGGCCTTTCCAATTTGGGATGAGAAGAAAATAATGCATTGTCACGATTTAGATTTTCCACCCTCAGGACTGTGATGGAGCCTAACATTTTACTCGCTAGGCATACCAACGTTAGAATAGTTTTAGCAATTTTTAACAAATCAAATTAACTGATACCAAATAAACTGTAATAACTGAAATAGATGTCATAAATTGGCCATTATACATCTGAATGTTATACTAGGTTTCCTAATGACAAAGAAAAAGAAGAGAATTCCAATTACGCGAAGAACAAGGAAGGCGAGACCTTGTTGATGGCAGTTCAAGTAGAGAAGGAACCCGAGCGAGATATTTGGTATTTAGACACCAGCTTCACTAATCACATGACTGGAAGTAAGTTTTGTTTTTCTTACTTAAAAAAATGAAGGCTTCCGATCTAAAGTTAGTTTTGGTGATTGTTCAACTGTGGATGCAACGGGAAAAGGTGACATCAAAATAAAACCAAGAATGGTTTTGTGGAAACAATATCTAATGGGTTATATGTTCGTGACTTGAAAAGCAACTTACTAAGTGTTGGTCAGTAGCAAGATAAAGGTTAAGGCGTCATTATTAATAAGGGTGAGCTTGAAATATATGACCCTGTGAGAGGAGCTATTGCAATAATTTAGATGAGTTCCAACAAATTATTTTCGATAAAGATTGATAGTATTAAATTTTATTTGATGATGGAAATGAAGGATCCCCCATGGTTGTGGCATTTTTGTCGTGGTCATTTGAGTTTTGGAGGATTGAAGAAACTTCAGTAGAAGAACATGGTCACAGGTCTTCCTCAAATTATTGCTCCTTCTCAAATTTGTGAAGAATGTGTTGTTGGCAAACAACACCTATCTCAATTCCCGAAAGGCAAATCATGGCGAGAAAAGAATGTTTTGGAGTTGGTTCACTCTAACATATGTGGTCCAATAAGACCATTCTCTAATAGAGGCAAAAGGTATTTTATTACCTTCACTTACAATTATTCTAGGAAGACTTGGGTGTATTTCTGTAGGAAAAATAAAAGGCTTTTAATTTATTTAAAAGCTTCAAAGCTCATGTGGAGAATGAAACAGGAAAGATAATTAAAAGCTTCCGAACAGATCGTGGAAGCGAATATTGCTCTAAGGCATTTGAAGAATTTTGTGGGACTCATGGTATTCTAAAAGAGCTCACAACGACGTATACACCGCAACAAAATGATGTATCAGAGAGGAAGAATACAACCATTCTCAACATGGTTCAAAGCATGCTAGCTCGAGGAGAACTTCCAAAGACATTCTGGACAAAAGCAGTAAATTGGAGTATTCATATTTTTTAATTCAAGTCCCACATTTGTTGCTCAAAATATGACTCCAAGGAGGCTTGGAGTGGAAGGAAACCTGTTGTAGATCATTTTAAAAAAATTGGTTGCATTGGCTATGCACATGTCCCGGACAAGAAGAGGATGAAACTTGATTGCAAAGTGAGAAGTGTGTCTTTCCTGGTGTTAGCGAGACAAACAAGGCGTACAAGTTGTTCAATCCAGTGACAAAGAATGTTGTGACCAGCAGAGATGTTATTTTGATGAAGAAAACTCTTGGGATTGGAATATGCAACACTCTATTCCAATCTTAATTGATAATGAAGTCGAAGAAACAGCTACAATACCCAAATATTCTGAAAATTCTACGTCAGTAGCTGCTAAAATTTCACCCTCAACTTTGGAAAAAGTGATGCACCAGATGAGACTCTCTGTCGTGCTCTCAAAAGGCCCGCGTGGATGATTGATTATGGGGTAACAAGAATTGATATAAATGAAGATGGTTTTTCCTACTTTGCATTGTTTGCAGATAATGATCCTACAACTATTGAAAATGTTGTCAAAGAGGAGAAAGGGAGGAAAGCTATGTGTGAAAAAATTGATGTAATTGAAAGAAATGACACCTGGGAGCTATTAGATCTTCCAAAAGAGCACAAAATTATTGGTGTAAAGTTGATATTCAAGACAAAACTAAAAGAAGATGCAGAAGTTAAAAAGTATAAGGAACAGTTAGTGGCTAGAGGATACACACAAGAATATGGAATTGACTACACAGAAGTATTTTCTCCGATTACGAGACACGATACAATCAGATTGGTGATTGCGTTAGCGACACAGAATTCTTGGCCTATTTTCCAATTAGATGTCAAATCAGCATTTTTGTACGAGCACTTGGAAGAACATGTATCTGTAGAACAACCTCCTGGTTATATAAAAATTGAAAATGAGCATAAAGTGTACAAGTTGAAAGAGGCTCTTTACGGACTAAAACAAGCTCCGCGAGCTTGGTATAGTCTCATCGAGGCTTAATTTCTAAAAGTTGGTTTTATGAAATGTCCATATGAACACTTTCTTTTTGTTAAAATTGGAGAATCTGGAAAAATGCTCATTGTGTGTTTATATGTTGATGATCTTAACTAAGTTCAAAATAATATAGCTAGCTTTGAAATAAAACCCGTAAATATAACCCAGAACTGGTGTCACATACTCACGAACTATCTATGAGATTACTAAATACAATGGTTTGAAAATAAGTACATATGACTGTCTTTGGAACTATAAAATAAGACAGAACTGAAAGAGAAGGGTAGAAGGTGACGCCAAGGCCCACGAACGTCTGCGGGTCTACCTCGATGTCTCCTGAATGAAATGATGGAATGCTCCCTCCGTCAGTGTCCACCGGGTACGACTGCGTAGTCTGCACAACATAAAGAAGTACAGGTGTAGCTTCAGTACAACCGACCCCATGTACTGAGTAAGTGCCAAGCCTAACCTCGGCGAAGTAGTTACGAGGCTAGGACCGACAACAATATACACACCTGTGCAATTCTATATAACAACAGGAAAAATATCGACGGAAATAAACAAGTAAAACGGATACGGGGAGAACATGCTGGGGATAAGAGGGGCAACAAATACTAGCATAGTAGAACAGGGTAACAACTAAAATGTAAAAGTAAAAGCAGGAATTTAACGTCTCAGAACAGATAATGAACAACACAAGGCACTGCATGTCCCCTCGTGCATAATCTCACAATCACTCGGCACGGAATGTCCCCTCGTGCATAAATAGTAAAATCACTCGACACGGAATGTCCCATCGTGTCTAAATAATAACACCCGGCACAAAATATTCCCTCGTGCAATAAATAATAAACAATCGGCACAACATGTCCCCTCGTGCGATAAATAATAAACAATCAGCACAGCATGTCCTCTCGTGCGATAAATAATAAACAATCAGCACGGCATGTCCCCTCGTGCGATAAATAATAAACAATCAGCACGGCATGTCCCCTCGTGCGATAAATAATAAACAATCAGCACGGCATGTCCCCTCGTGCGATAAATAATAAACAATCAGCACGGCATGTCCCCTCGTGTGATATATAATAAACAATCAGCACGGCATGTCCCCTCGTACGATAAAGAATATAAAAGCAATAATATAATGTGAAAACTAACAATAAGAAATCTCAAGTGTACAGAAATACTCAATAAAATTCTATCATCCCGGCAAGGGACTCAGCTATAACCAAACTCTCTCAGAAATGTAATTTTAACAATAAAACCTCAACTGGAACAAATAACTCAATAACTTCCCACGTCATGAAACAACATCAATGTATCACTTCTAAATCATCAATTATTCATAGTACAGAGAATATCAGACACGGTATAATTCATCACAATTGACTCATGGGCATGCTTGACCGCAACATATAAGTACTCGTCACCTCACCTATACATTGGACATGAATTACACATATCAAATAAGACTCTATACATATTTCCTCAAGCTAAGGTTATGCCAAACACTTACCTCGGCTCCAAAATGCAAGTCAAGCCTCAATCACAGCCTTTCCTCTCGAATCCAACTCCGAATCGATAATATCTAGACATAATTGATTATTAACGTCAATAATTACTCAATAAACCAATTCCAAAGCCTAATTATACATTTTCTATCATTCTTCCAAAAATACTAAAATTCGATCCCGGGCCCGCACGCTCGAATCCCGAAAATTCTCGAAGGAATCTCCCACCCATAGCCTAAGGATAATTAATATGAAGTTTCCACTTGAATTCATAGCATTAAACGGACAATACACGAATTTTCTCAAGAACCCTAAATTTACTACCCAATTCTTGATTTTCCATTAATTTAGTAGGTAATCCCATTAATAATTCATGCATGAAACTAGTATTAGGAAGGAATTAACTTACCTTCACAGTAGCTAGGTCGTGGTGTGTTCTTCCCAAGCTCATAAGTCTCTAATGGAGTTTTTGGTATGAAGGGAATGAAGAAATCTCGAGTTTTTGGCATTTAAAAACAGTCTGGCCTACAGGGGTTCCGCACTTGCGATCCCGCACCGGCGAGAAAAAGATCGCACCTGCGGAAAATGGCAAGGGAGGCTAGGGTCACACATGCGGAGCTGGAGACCGCACCTGCGGATCCGCTCTTGCGGAAAAGGAACCGCACCTGCGAGGCTGGGACCGCAGGAGTGGTCCCGCACCTGCGGCTGGGCAACCGCACATGTGGTCACACCAGCAACAGTTGCACCAACAACTGTTTTAGATGGTTTTTAGCCCCGTTAGGTGTCCGGGAGGCACCTGGGCCCACCCGAGCCCCCGTCCAAATATACCAACAAGTCTTAAATCATAATACAGACTCGCTCAAGCCTTCGGAACACCCAAAACAACGCTAAATCTCAAAATCACATCCCAAAACCCCTAAAACCATAACCTAAGAAACTTCAAGTTCTTGATTTCTATAACAATGCGCCGGACCGACCTGTACAACTCGGAATGATATCAAATTTTGCAGACAAGTTATAAATGACATAACCGAATCATTCCCGGTCTCGGAATCACATTCGGGCCTCGATAACATAAAAATCACGTTCCAAACCAAATCTCAAATTTAAGGAAATCCTTATTTCTATATAATTTTCTCAAAACTTCATTAACTCTCAATTTCCCATTTTTTTATCCGAAACACGTCAAATCAAGTCTGTTCCTTACCAAATTTCACAAATAACTCAAATAACACATATTGAACATGCTCCGGGCTCCGGAACCATAATATGGGCCCGGTAACACAGGTTTCACATCGAGGTTCATTTTCATAAGCCTTTATTATTATCAAAAAATAATTTTTTTTTTAAAATTCATTTCTCGGACTTGGGTCCTCGGAATTCGATTCGGGGCATACGCCCAAGTCCCATATTTTCCTACGGACCTTCCGGGACCATCAAATCACGGGTCCGAGTCCGTTTACCAAAAATATTGACCAAAGTCAACTTTATTCAATTAATTATCATAAATTCAACTCTTTATCGAGTTTCCACATAAAGGCTTCCCGGCTACGCACCTGGGCTGCGCACGCACATCGAGGTGAAATTAATGGAAGTTTTCGGGGCCTCGAAACACAGTTATAATTAAATTTACATAGGATGACCTTTTGGGTCATCACAGCGACAAATTTTGGACAGGTTCACGATACAGAATTGCGATCCCGCCGACACTCTAGTTGAGTTTGACTTGAAGCTATGAAAAACTGGAAGCAGAAAAAAGGTGGACAACACATTCTACAAGCAAATTGTAGGTAGTTTGATGTATCTTACTGCTACAAGGTGCAACATCATGTATGTTGTAAGTCTCATAAGCAGATGCATGGAGAACCCAACTGGAATTCACCAGCTAGCTGCTAAGAGAATCCTCTACTACTTACGGGGAACTACGCATTTTGTTTTGTTCTACAAGAAGGGTGAAAAATATGGTTTGATTGGTTTTACTGATAGTGATTATGCAGGAGATCAAGACGATAGATGGAGCACTTCAGGTTATGTTTTTATGTTAGACATATAGGGTGTTTCGTGGTCTTCTAAGAAGCAATACATTGTCACTTTGTCAAGTGTTGAAGCTGAATTTTTTGTTGTTACAACTTGTGCTTGTCAAGCTATTTGGATAAGGAGAATTCTTAAAGAATTCAAATTCAAACAACAAAAAGCAACTATAATTTTCGATGACAACAACTCGGCCATCAAGTTTTGAAAGAATCCGGTGCTACATGGAAAAAGCAAGCACAATGACGTAAAGTACCATCTCTTGAGAAATCTCAACAATGAAGGAACAGTAGAGCTAAAATATTGTTGGAGTGAAGACTAGTTGGTGGATATTTACACTAAACCTCTCAAGTTACTTTCTTTCCAAAATTTGAGAAGATTACCGGGACTATGCGCCATGGCAGAACTCAAGAAATTAAAGATAAACTGAAGCTTGAAAGCTTTCAGTTTAAGGGATGGTGTTAGTAAATAAAACTCCTATCTTTTAGGCTTGATCCGGTTCTTAGAAGTAGTTTAACGTGGTTTTGTTATTTAGTTTTTAGGAGGAAATCTTTTGGGGTAGTTCTTAATTTTTAACTTAAGTTTGCCATATTTTTTTTGCTTATAAAATGACTACAGTTGCAGCATTGTAGTCAGTAAGTCAAGCAATTTCTTTTTCACGTGTATTGCCACTTTCTCTGTTCTATTTTTCACTTACAAATCTGCATCCTTCTCTGATCAGCTTTTCTATATATAAAAAAAATACTTATTACCAACAACTACACATTTTAGTTATGCTACTGAAAATAGCCCAATAAATTACCAATGATTTACAACATTCAAAAAACATAAGCCAAAAAAGTTTATTCCAGTGGGTATTATTGCGATTTGTTAAAAAGACAAAGATGTGATGAGTTAGATAAGTTTGGAGTCAAAATTCATTATTAATGATAAACAATATTAAAAAAAGGCAAAAAATAATTTATTTTTTCAAATGTGTATGAATGAAATTCGTTGAAAACATTTAGGTGAGGCAACATACAAAACTTGAACAAGATTGGAGGTGATTTATAGCTTGTTTGGCCAAGCTGAAAAATTCAGCATATTTGAGAAGTGCTTTTCAAAAATGTACTTTTGGTGAGAATTTTGTGTTTGGCTAATTAATTTGAAAAGCACTTCTAAGAAATAATTAGTGTTTGGCCAAACTTTTAAAAAGTTCTTCTAAGTGTATTTTTAAAAGTGCTTTTAAAAAAGAAGTATTTTTGAGGAAAAGCTACTTTCTACTACTTCTGCAAAACTGCTTCTACTTCTACTCAAAACTACTTTTTTTCCTTCTAAAATCTTGGCGACCTAATTTTGACAAAAATGCACTTTTAACTAAAAAAGTGCATTTTGCCAAAAAAGAAGCTTGGCCAAACAGGCTATTGGACTGGTTTGGTATCAAAATGCATAGTTAAAATCGAATTTAAAAAATTCTTCCGTGACACATGTATCAAACATGGCATGTATCTCACACACATGTATACATGTGATATACATTTAATACATATATGATACATACGTGATGCACAAATGATACATAGTATGATACACATATGATCTTCTTCCATGTTCATCTTGTGTACTTCGAATTTGGCTCAAATTTCAATCCAATCTACCTAAACTCTCTATCAAATCGTCCCAAAATTGAGATTCTCACTCCTTAAGATGTACCCAATCTTTTACAATAACAACCACTCGAAATAAATTTCAAATTCGAAAATCCAAATTTTTTAATTTAAGCTTAAGCAAGCTTCAATAGTTGTCTATGGTATTTTCAGTTTAATCCTTCGACCAAATCCAACAAAATAACATTTAATAGTGATTTCTAAATCCATTCAAGGTGTTCGATTCTCTTAATTTCAACTTAAAGGAATTAGAATATTGCAATATTGCTGAAGTTTCAAAACGTTTGAACTATCTTTGTGTTTTAGAAAAACAAAAGTGTTACAAAATGACATTTGGGCTATTTTCAGTAGATATTTTATTTTGAGCTAATTTTGGTTGAAATCGTTTATGGACTAACAGTTTAGGTAGTTTTCCCACTTTTATCTTGATCCAAGGGTTAGCTTATTTACTGAAAATAGCACGGGCTAGCCAGTTTTCGGACTGGTAACTAAAAAATAGTCAGTGTTTGCAAAATTATTAAAATATAGCTATTATTTTGCTTAAACACAAAAGGTTTCAGCATAATATGCTATATTATTGAGCTCTTGTGTATAAACTTTCAGCATATTATGTTGAAACTCCAACACACGGAAAATTCCAACATAATATGTTGGATATGGAGCTCCTGCGTATAAACTTCCAGCATATTGTGCTTGTACTCCAGCACATTATGCTGGAATCTCATATGTAAAAAATCCAGCATGTTATGCTAGAATATCTATGGATTTTTAACGTTATTTTTGTTCAAATTTTATGAAAAATAACTAAATTCCGATTTCTTTAGAAACTATAGCTATTTTTCATTCACTAGTTTTAAATCTTACTATTTTTTATTCCCCCCCCCCCCCCCCCCCCCCCCCCCCCCCCCAAATATTTTGTCCAAGCCTGAAGGGAGAGGACTTTAGATGAATGCTATAATTATTTAGTTACAATTTGCCTACTTCTTCTTAGGTGGACAAGTTCTTTGAGAATGAATTATGTTAAACAGAAAAGTATGGAAAACGTCTATGAAGGAAACTTCCCATTAATACACATCTCGTTGACAAAAAATAAAATCAGGACTTTCCACTTTGGGAAAAGGAGAAAATAATGCATTGTCACGATCCGAATTTTCCACCCTCAAGATTTTGATGGCGCTTAACATTTTATTCGCTAGGCAAAACAACATTAGAATAGTTTTAGTCATTTTTAACAAATCAAATTAACTGATACCAAACAAACTGTAATAACTGAAATGGAACTGAAACAGAGTATGAAAAACCATAATCATCGCAATATCTAGATAAAATCGCAGAATTGGTGTCATAAGTGAACGAGCGACTAGAATAATACAGATATGGTCTGAATGAAAGTAAAGTTGTTTGAAATGATATAAACAACTTTGATAAGGTAGAAGGGGACTTCAGGGCTGCCAAAACCGAGCAAATGTATCTCAAGTCTCCAATCCAAGCAATTTACTGACCGCCCCTAGGACCGACTCCAAAATCTGCACAAGAAGTGCAAGGTGTAGTATGAGTACAACCAACCCTATGTACTCTGTAAGTGTCGAGCCTAACCTCGACGAAGTAGTGACAATGTTAAGGCGGGTCACTTACAATAACCTGTACGCATTATAGTAATAATAACGAGAACAAAATACAGGAAAATAAGCTAGTTAACTTATTAAAATAAACTCCTTGGAATCGGTAAAACCAGAAACACCAGTACCCTGAATCTCGTATGAAAGCATCAAAAGCTAACACAATATAACTATGAATACAAAACACATAATCTACTGCGGCGCGCAACCCTATCCTACCGTACAAACACATTCCACCCTTATTTCACCCGCTGCGGCGTGCAACCCGATCCTACCATACAAACACAATCCTCTCTTATTTCACCATATCACTATCAATAATAACATGTAGAATCCGTTGCAGCGCGCAATCCGATCCCACCATATAATCAGAATCAATATCATATTACTCCCTTATTTCACAGTATCAAAATCCCATATAATCCGTTGTGGCGTGCAACCCGATACCACCATGTAAATATCCTTCCTCCCTTATTCTTCATGTTGCAGTGTGAAACTCAATCCATAAATAAAATCAATAGATGTAAGCAATTCAACAACACAATTTAGAAGAATCTCTACGATTAAAGAATATGAAAAACAAGTCGTAAATGAACCTCGTATCAAATCAAGGAATGCTACAATTAATACAAAGCAACAAGACAAGTCAAATATATGACAACTAAAATGTACAAGTACGATAATTAGGGAAAGTAGTGATTAATCATGTAAACATGGGAGAACCGAGCATTTTAATATGAGAGAAATAAGTGACAAGTAGCAAGTTAATGCATGGGAAGCAATTAAAGCGTGTAACAGTTAAGATATGAAATAAAATAATTAACGAAATACGGGAAAACATGGAAACAAGTATTTTGATGGCGTATATACACTCGTCACCTCGCATAAACGCCGCTACACATGTAATTCACATAGCACATAGCTCAAGGGTTCCTATTCCCTCAAATCAAGGTTAGACACAATAATTACTGTGCTCCGCAAGCAAATCAAAGCTCGATCGGGGCTTTTCCTCTAAAATCTGCCTCCATACCAACCAAATCTAACAAAAATCAACTCAATAACATCAAATAATGTTAGAGAAACAAATTACTATACATAAAGTTAAGATCTATACACTTTTCCCAAAAAATCAACATAAGTCAACCCCGGGATCGCTTGGTCAAAACCCGAGATTCGGACCAAAACCCATTTATACATTCACTCCTGATTCCGAGTATGTCATTAGTTTCGAAATTCGACTTCAATTTGAGTTCTAAATCCCAAATTTATAAAAAACCTCATTTCTTCCCAAATCCCTAATTTCTATAATGAAAATCCTAGATTTGATGTTGAAAACTTATGAAATGTAATGGGGAATTGAAAAGAAGTAGATTAAAGTCACTTAACAATGAATTTAGGAAGAAAATCTCTTGGAAATATCGCCTCTAGGGTGTTTAGGGTTGAGAGTTCGAAAGAAATGAGCTAAATCTTGTTTTTCTCCTCTTTTACCAGCTGTGGATGTTGCAATTGCGATATCTTGTTCGCAATTACGAACATCGCAAATGTGAGAAAGAGGTCGCAAATGTGAATCCTCCTCAGAATGTCAGTCATCACAAATGCGATATTTTGGTCGCAAATGCGAACCCATGCCACTCGTAAATGTTGACCATTTCTTCGCATATGCAAAGGTAGCCCACGACACATTGAGTCGCAAAATGCAACACTACCTTCGCAAAAGAGGCGACATCAAGTTTGCAAATACGAAAATTTACCTCGCAAATGCGAAGCCTTGTTGGCAAAAGTGAGGCTTGCAAATACAAGACAGATATCGCAAATCCGAGATCTGCAGCAGGGCACTAGCGAAAGGCAGCAACTATTCTTCTAAGTCCAAAATAACTATGTAGCCTATCTGAAACTCACCCGAGCCCCTCGTACTCCAAACAAACCATGCACACAAGTGTAATAACATCATACGAACTCGCTCATGCGATCAAAGCATCAAAATAACACTTAGAATTACGAATCGAACACCGAGACAAATGAAATTTTCAGAAACTTATGAACTTTCAATTTTTCAACTGGACGTCTCAATCACGTCAAATCAACTCCATTTTGCACCAATTTTTGCATATAAGTGATAGATACTATAATGAAATTATACTAAGTTCCGTAATTGAAATCCAAACCTGGTAGCAACAAAGTTAACTCACGGTCAAACCTAGGAATTCGTTAAACCTTTAAACTTTTAGTTTTCATCAATTTATGTTAGATTAAGCTAGGGACGTTCGAATTCGATTTTGTGCATACGCTCGAGTCCAAATCACGATATGGAACCACGAGGACCGTCAAAACACTGATCCGAGTCTGTTTGTACAAAACGTTGACCGAAGTTAATTCAAATGAGTTTCAATGCACGATTTTACATTTTCATCAATTTTCTCATAAAAACCTTCTAAAAATGGACACAAAGTGCGCATGAAAATCTAGGAAGGCTAAATGGAGCTATTCGAGGTCTTGAAATACATAAATGAAGGGTAAAACTATAAATGACCTATCGGGTCATCACATGCATCAAGATGTTCATGCAACTGCGAAAATTAACACAATGCCAAAACTAAATTTGAAGTTTTTGGGTTACAAATTTCATTTTAGGAAAAATAATAATAATACATGTGTTATAAATATATATTATATTATGGATGTTCATAATCTTCCTGAAGAAGCTTATCCATATGGGAATCCGTTGTAAATATATGTATCTATTTGGTACTCTATTGGAAATAAGATTCCTAAAGAAGCTTATCATTTCGGTACTCAGTTATGGATAAATATTACCCCCGGTAGAAGATTATCTATGTCTGGTACAGTAACAACTTACACAGCAGCTTGCAGTAGCTTACACAACAGCTTACATTATCAGCTTACACAATAACTTGTAGTAGCTTACAGTAGCAGCTTACAAGCAGCTTGCTGTAGCAGCTTACACAACAGTTTGCAGTAGCAGCTTACACAGCCGCTGTGACGACCCGGTCGGTCGTTACGTAGAACCTGCATTATATTTACTGTAATTTCCTTGTCATAGGTTGGTTATACATTTTATGATGTGTTAGAGTTGGTTGGCTCGGGTTTAGAATGGTTGTAGTGAGAATTTAGTCAGTTAGTCTCTAAAAATAGCCTTAAAGTGGGAAAAGTCAAATGAGAGTGGACTTATTGGTAATAGACCTCGGAATGCAGATTTTATGGCTCGTATAGCTCCGTTAGGTGATTTGGGACTTAGGAGTGTGTTCGGAATATTTTTGTGATGTCCGATGTAGAATTAGGCTTGAATTGGCTAAAGTTAGTTTTTGGTGATTTCCGGTCGGCAGTGGAAATAGGCTATCGGGGTCGGAATGGAATTCCAAAAGTTGGAACAGTTTCGTAATGTCAATTTGGATATGTTTGCAAAATTTCAGGTCAATCGGATGTGTTTTGGATAGTTTCGGCATCGTTGGTGGAATTTAGAAATTTCAAAGTTCTTAGGCTTGAATATGATGTGATTTTGGTGTTTTGATGTTATTGTGGGTGTTCCGAGGGTGCGACTAAGTTTGAATGATCATATATGATATGTTGCTATGTTTGGTTGGGGTCCCGAGGGGCTCGAGATGGATTTCGGATGATTAACGGGAAGTTCGGAGTTGGAAATTCTTGCTGATGTTTTTCTACTGTGATTTCCGCACCTGCGAGAGGGGAACCGCAGGTGCGGCTCACAGAAGCGGACAGGATATCCGCAAGTGCGGATTTTGGTTGACTCAGGGGAAAGTCGCTGATGCGGGAGTGAGGACCGCACCTGCGAAGTCGCAGGTGCGGGAAACGAAGCGCATGTGCTGTTTTGGTCCGGTTAATGAAAAGTCACAGGTGCGGTGGATTTGACCGTAGGTGCGCTAATAAGGCCATAGGTGCAGAAATCCGTGGACAGAAAGTATAAAAAGGAGACTTCACGATTTTAACCCTATTTTCATCATTGTTGTGCGGGTTCCGAGGATTTTGAGGATTTTTGAAGGGGAAAACATTGGTTCTTCATTAAGGTAAGATTTTTGGACTCAATAACTCGATTATATGTGATTAAAGACCTTATTATCAGTGTTTAATTAAGGAAAATCAGTAGAAAAAGGTGAAGTTAGAGCTTGAAAATATGAGACATTTTAGGGATGATTTGAGGGGTCAAACGAACTCCGATTTTTGAGTTCTTTATATGTACGGACTCGTGAGATGATGAAGAAAATTTTGGTATAAGATTTGTTGAGTTCCTAGACGTGGGCCCGGGGGTCAGGTTTTGGCTAATTTCGGGTTTTGTGCTAAAATTGGTATTTTTCAATTGGAATTCATTCCCTTAGCATAATTTGATGAGAACAATCTGATCTTTATAGATTTGGAGCACTCAGAAGTTGATTCGAGAGGCAAACGGGTTGCAGAGTAGCTTTTCGGGCTAGTTTGAGGTAAGTAATGTCTTTAAATTCTGTCCTAAGTGTATGAAACCCTGGACTTTACATCCTTTCACGGAATTGGAGTGACGCACACACTGGATGACGAGTGTGGGGCGTGCACTAATTTGAAAGTTGGAAAAATGTTCCTTTTTTGGCAACTATTGAGTTGCGAAACCGCTTTTAAAGCATATGGTTATTAGTATTACTATGTTTTGTTATACTTGGGTTGTAAGCCATGTTTGGGGCCTAGTGCCGATCTATTTTAACCCCTTGGGAGCTATTTTACTGATATTCTCACTACTTTAAAACTATGATTTTACACTCAGTCTTCCTTGTAAAATTGTTGACACTCTTATTTGATAATATTACTATTTCTTGAAATGATATACTATTTTGGGTCGAGAACCCCGTTTTATTCGTGGCCCGAGTGGCATTCTGAGAGTGTCTGATTGAGTGAGGACGAGGGCCAATGTTGTGAGGATGTTATGACATGAGAGAGTTCGAGTACCTGAGAGTGATTTATGCCATGACGTGGCTTGTTTATAGCGCTTGGGCTGTAGGAGCCCCTCCGGAGTCTGTACACACCCCTAGTGAGCGCAAGTACCTACTGAGTGCGAGTGCCGAGTGATGAGTGATTGGGAGGCATGAGTGACAGTGAGGTTGCCCGCGGGGCTGATACTGAGTGATGGTGAGGTGCTGAGGAAATTTTTTACGAGTGATGATTATGGGTCGAGGGGCAGTTTTATGATGATATTTTACTGAGTTTTTGACTATGATTCATTTCATTTTTCAAACTGATATTACTGAGAGTTTTATTAAGAAATATTGGAAAAATATACTTGTTTCAAAGGATTTTTCGGAAATTGGTTTTCGAACTTATGTATATTGTATTGAGACTTGATGTTTTACTGTATTATGGATTGGTGTTTTGTGCTGTGTGTTTCATATACTTCAGACTGTGATTTATTTTCATTACTACTGAGTTGGCGTACTCATCATTACTCCCTGCACCCATGTGTGCAGATCCAGGTACTGGTTCGGAGCAGTAGTCGTCCGAGCTCGTTGTCATCAGCATTTGGGATTTTGAGGTAGCTGTCCAGCGTCCGCAGCTTCTCCACTTCCCTTCTTCATATAGTACTTAGTATTTGATTCATAGACATTTATTATGACATTAGCAGAGTTAGTTTATTTCTTAGATGCTCGTGATCGGTTGACTCCAGTATTGGGGGTTTTGTTTAGACAATATATTATATTATTGCGGCGTAAAGACTTAAAGAAATTATTTTATACTCTGTTTGCTGATTATTAATGATTTTGAGAATATATATTAAAACAAATTTGTAGTTATGTGATGGTTGGCTAGCCTAGTTCCACGATAGGCACCATCACGACCTGTTAGGATTTGGGGTCGTGACAACAACTTCCTTCTTCTATAAATAAGGAGATTTTAGTTCATTATGTACATCAGTTTGAAAGTTGAATAATATATCACACTCTCTCTCTATACTTGTCTTTGGTTTATTTACTTTACAGTCGTTATTGTATAACATGTTATCAGCACGAGACTATGCCATATCGAGCAAATCTTTGAAAGTATCCAAGGTATGAACTTTCTTGTTCCAAATATATGTTTACCATGTATGTTAATCACGTCTTTCTAGCCAACTAATGATGTAGATGCCATTTTACTTAGATCAGATCTCGTGAAATTAGAAGAAAAAAAATGATTTTACTTAAGTTATTATATGATGGCGAGACTACCCCAGCAGTTTCTGTGGAAAACGATTGGGGGCTATGTATACTTATACAATCACTATTTTTGTACTTATTTTTCTTTTGATTATGTTAATAAAGGATTACATAATGGGTAACATTATTAGATTCACTTAAACTCCAGCAGAGGTTGCAAGAAATATACAACCACCGGAAGTGGTTATGTTTCGTATATCTCATTGTAACTAAGTTTTGTTAGCCACAAGAAGTGGTATATGCCTATGACCACCAGAAGTGATAATTTAGGCTTTCTATGGTTACAATTGAAGATAAGTTAGAGAAAATTTATTTATATTACTTGCATGCCTCTATTTGCTCCTGAAGTAGCATTATCTTAAAAGAGGTTCTAAGCCATCACACAATTTGGTGTGATTGATGCACGTTCAGATAATTATGTTCCATTCCCTGAAGGATGAGAAATTTTGACAAATATTAATCCATTCCTTGAAGTGATTGTGATAAAATTAATAAAGCACGTAAATATGAACGTGCTCTTGATGTAAATATATTACAATTCACCTCCAGAAGAGGTAATATGATTGAGAGAATATATACTTAATATTTCGTATTTTAAATTTTCTCCTGAAGCAGTAACACAATTGAAATTTCCTCCTGAAGTAGGAAAATATTATGAAAGTGCGTCTTTCTGTGCTTAAACAAAAT
Source organism: Nicotiana undulata (assembly GCA_005239495.1). Classification (NCBI taxonomy): domain Eukaryota; kingdom Viridiplantae; phylum Streptophyta; class Magnoliopsida; order Solanales; family Solanaceae; genus Nicotiana; species Nicotiana undulata. The sequence continues at coordinate 64,989 of ML283760.1, read as the reverse complement.
AATGAGCTACTCAAAGTTATTTTAAGCACATTTTCATTCCTTGGAGTGAATAAAGATGTAACAACCCGACCGGTCATTTTGATCTATAGCTCGTAGTTCAGCAGTTTGACGTCATGAGCAGCTTCATTTCAGGTGTTATGACTCGCATGCATGGTCGGAGTTGAAATTCGGGAAGTTCAGAGTGAAATTGGAAAGAAAATTCTCATTTCGGAAGCCTTAAGTGGAAGAATCGACTAAGATCGGAATTTGGAGTAAACAACCTCGGAATCAGGATTTGAAGGTCCCAGCAGGTTCGTATGATGATTTCGGGCTTGGGTGTATGTCCGAATCGGGTTTTGGATGACTCGGGAGCGTTTCGGCGTATATTGTGGAAGTCCGCATTTTTGAAGAAATTTTCTAAGTCTGGGTTGAAGTGTATTTTAGTGATATTGATGTCCGTTTGGGATTCTGAGTCTGGGAGTAGCTCCGTATGGTGATTCTGGAATTGGGAGCGCGATCAGAAGTGAATTCAGATGTTCGTAGGTTATTTTGAAGTCATTTGGCTAAAGATAAAAATTTGAAGGTTTTCGAGAAATACGACTGGAAGTGAAAATTTTGATATGAGGGTCGGAATGTGATTCTGAAAGTTGGAGCAGGACCGTAATGTTTAATGTGACTTGTGTGCAAAATTTGGGGTCAATCGGACGTGAATTGATAGGTTTCGGCGTTAGATGTAGAAGTTAGAAATTCCTAAATTCATAAATATTGAATTGGAGAGCGATTCGTCTTTTCGATGTCATTTGATGTGATTTGAGGCCTCGAGCAAGTTCGTATTATGTTTTGGAACAGGTTGGTGTAATTGGACGGAGTCCCGGGGGCCTTGGGTGGATTTTCGGGTGGTTAACGGATCAAATTTGAAGTATGAGAAAAGCTGAGGTTGCTGTTATCTGGTGTGACCGCACCTGCGAGGCTTTGGCTGCATGTGCGAGGTTTTGCTGGCTTGGCTGGGAGTGCAGGTGCGATGAAATTTCCGTACCTGCGAAGGCGCAGATGCAGAAAATGGGGCGCATGTGCGTATCCGACTGGAGGAGAAGGAAGCCGCAGGTGCAGGCTCTTGGGGGCACCTGTGGGAGCGCATGTGCGAGATGTGGACCGCAGGTGCGAAATGAGCCTGGGTGTGATGACCCAAGGGGTCATTTTATAAAATTAGACTCTGTTCCATACTTAATATCCATAAAAGGACTAAAAGTAAATACCTCGATTTGCGTGTGCAGTCCGTGCATGAAACCGAAAAGCTTTTATGTGAAAATATGAGAAATAGTAATTTTTAGAATTTAAATTTGATAAAAGTTGACTTTGGTCAACATTTTGAGTAAACGGACCGGGATATGTGTTCCGACGATCCCGAGAGGTATGCATTAAAATATGGGACTCGGGCGTATGCCCGAAAATGAATTCCGAGGTCCCAAGCCTTAGAAATCAATTTTTGAAAGAAATTATTTTGCTGAAATGTTTATGAATTAAAGAAAAGAAATAATGTTTAAAATCATTGGTATCGGGTCCGTATTTTAGTTTCGGAGCCCGGTATAGGTTTGTTATGATAATAAAAGGCTAACTGTGAAATTGGGTGAAAAATGGAGATCGTTTGACGTGATTCGGACATCCGGTTGAGAAATTATTAACTTTAAGAGTTTTTTATGAAAATGATGAGTTTTGAGGTTTAATTCATAGATTACATGTTATTTTCATGATCTTATCGCACGAGCAAGTCCGTATGCTATTTTTAGACTTGCGTGCATGATTTATTTTGAGCCCCTAGGGCTCGGGTGAGTTTCGGATAGGCATTAGGGTGTTTTACACTTGATAATAACTGCTGGTTTTTCATTGCTGGTGTCCAGGTATTTTGTTCTGTGCGATCGCACAGAGTAAAGTTGGAGGCCCTGTTTGGTACACTGTGCGAACGCACCTCCAGGAGCGCGATCGCACTGCTTTCATCCAGTTGTGCTATGCGAACGCACAGTACCCTCCGCGATCGTACTGAGTAAATCATGCCTGGGGGAGGGGGGGGGAGGTCAATACCCTGTGCGATCGCACCCCTCCCCATGCGAACGCACTGCACAATTTTTCCCTTACCTTGTGTGATCGCATATAATTACCCGCGATCGCATAGTTGCCCAGCCCAGCTATTATAAATATCGAATTAAATCCGGGCAGAACCCTTTCTTCTCCAATTTTTCGAGGTTCCAGCCCTAAAAACGAATTTTCTTCAACAATCTTGATCCCCAATTTATAGTTAATTAATTCCAAACCTTGTTCTTTCAATTCCTTACTATTTTGCATCATTTTTAAAGCAAAAACAAAGAATTTTCATGGTAAAAATCTAGGATTTGGATAGAATTAGGTAGTTTTCTAAAAATTAAATTTTTATATCAAATTAAGGTCGGATTTAAAAACTAATAGCATATTTGGGTTTGCGGGTGAATAGGTAAACGTAATTTGGTCCGCACCCCGAGTTTAGACCAAGCAGGCCCGGGGTCGGGTTTTCACTTTTTTTTGAGAAAACTTAGAAAAAGTTATATTTTTCAATAAAGTTAGTTCATTTAGCATTAGTTAATGATATTAAGTTAATTTTGATTAGATTCGAGCAAGTTAGAAGTGAATTCAAAAGGAAAAGCAATAATTGAGCAGTGAGTGGCCTGCAGAATTGAGGTAAGTGTTTGATCTAACTTTGGCTTGAGGGAATATGACTCCCCACTTGTTTGTTATGTGAATTGCATGGGCATGGTGTATAGGTGTGGTGATGAGTATCTATGTACCACCCAAATTGTTTGTTAAACATGATCCCCTTTCCCGTTCCCCACTTATTTGATTATTGTCTTAACTGTTACATGTTCATTATTGTTTCTATGACTATTTGGCCTTGTTGAATTGTTGTTAGTTATTGTTGTGACTATTTGGAAAGAGTATTGGTTGTTTGAGCTGGTTTCCTCGTGATATAAATATGGCTGAGAGGTTTGGTATTGTTTTTATGGAATAAATGCATATATTTTGATTTTCTTGTTGGTTTCATGGTCGAGAGGTTATTGATGAAGTCATGAGAAAAATGCAGTTTATTATTTATAATTGTTGAAACAAAAGTATTGTGAAAGGCTTGGCCTGATTTGTGAAATTTTGAATAAACTGATATGATATGTCTGGTGGGAGCGGGTTGCACGCCGCAACAAGGAGTGATAAGGGAGGACAGGTGGGATCGGGTTGCACGCCGCAACAGGAGTAATAAGGGAGATATTTTAGGGAGGAGCAATAAGGGAGGACATGTGGGAGCGGGTTGCACGCCGCAACAAGGAGCGATAAGCGAGGATATTTACATTTATATTTTACTGATTGTTTTCCAAGAAAAAGAGAATCAAAGTTTTGAAAAGATAAAATGTCTATTTTACTACTCTTTAAATATTTTAGTACTATTTTTATTTATAGTTAAAGTTTGGAACTCTGAAGAGATATTTGAGAATTGGTTATAGTTGAGTTATTTTATTTTATTTGGTTGCAACACTTATTTATCTATTTGTTTAGATTTCTTTCTTACTTATTATTTATTGTTATTATCGATCATATTGTTAAAGCCCGACTTAGCCTCGTCACTACTTCGCCGAGGTTAGGCTTGGCACTTACTCAGTACATGGGGTCGGTTGTACTGATACTATACTTTGTGCTCTTTTGCATAGATCCAAGTACTATTCAGCAGTCGAGGATTTCAGGACGACCACCCGATTCATTTGGAGACACGAGGTACATCTGTCGGCGTTCGCAGATATTCGAGAGTCTTCTCCTATATCTACACACACTGTTTTATATCATTCAGAACAGTTACATTATTTCTTTCATCCATTATTTGTAGTATTCTTTAGTTGTTTGTGGATTGTGACACCAGACCCTGGGGTAGTCATAAGGTTAATTATATAATTAGTTCGTAGTTCGTTACATTTAGCTGAGTATTATTATTATTATGTTTTGAGGTTGATGGAAGTTATGATAATTAAGTCCATTTTTAAATTGAGTTATTTATGCTTAAGTAATAAATCAAGAAAATTTGTCAAACGAATTCTAACATTGGCTTGCCTAGCAAGTGTGGTGTTAGGAGCCATCACGATCCCTAAGGTTGGGAATTTGGATCGTGACAAGTTGGATTTTAGAGCACTAGGTTTACTTAGGTCTCAAAATCCACGAGCAAGCTTAGTAGAGTCTGAAGGATCGGTATGGAGACGTATGTTCTTATCTCTTCGAGGCTATCAAGCTTAGAAACAACTCCATTTTTATTTCTATTATATTGTGTGATTCTTGTATCTCAAATACTGATTTGGATTCTTCCGCTGACCAGAATGACAGACCTCCAACAACAATAGCTCCTACTAGGGGCATAGGCCGAGGCCGCGCCAGAAGGCGAGGCAGGGGCAGGACTCAGCCTGTTGATCAGGCAGTAGCCACAACTGCGGGACCCCAGATTGAGATTAATGAGGGAATTCCGACTCAGGCTGTCCTAGTGGGACCAACTCAGGTTCCCGAGGGGTTTATTGCTACCCCAGTTCTTCAGGATGTTTTGGTGCATTTAATGGGCCTTATGGAGAATGTGGCCCAGACTGGCACCTTTCCTGTTGCAGCAGCCGTATCTTAGGTTGGAGGAGGGGTCCCGACTCCTACTACCCACACTCCAGTTCATACTACTCCTCAGGTCCAGACTCTAGTGACCAATCCCATTGGGGTAATTCAGCCAGTTGCAGCAGTGCCGCCCGCTAATGGGGAAACCATGCCATCAGATGCCTTGTGGAGACTTGACAAGTTCATTAAGCTATTCCCTGTCCATTTCAGTGGTGCTACTTCAGAGGACCCTCAGGAATATCTGGACAACTGTCAGGAGGTGTTGCGTAATATGGGTATTTTGGAGACCAATGGGGTCGATTTTGCAACTTTTTAGATGACTAGTTCCGCCAAGAAATGGTGGAGAGATTATTTGTTGACTAGGCTAGTGGGATCACCTGCTCTGACTTGGGATCAGTTTTCTCATCTCTTTTTGGAGAAGTTCTTACCTGTCACTACTCGAGAGGATAAGCGTCGTCAATTTGAGCAACTCCAGCAGGGTAACATGACTGTGACTCAGTACGAGACTCATTTTGTGGATCTGGATAGACATGCTATTCTCATATTGCCCACAGAGAGGGAGTCAGACGATTTATTGATGGCCTTGCTCAGCCCATCAGGTTGCAGATGGACAAGGAAACAGGGTCCGAGATTTCTTTTCAGGATGCAGCTAATATAGCTAGGAGGGTTGAGTCAGTTCTTGGTATGGGAGGTCAGGGATCAGACAAGAGACCTCGCCATTCTGGTGTTTTCAGTTGTGCCTCGTCTGGAGGCGGGACTTCGTTTAGAAGAGGCCATTCATCTAGACCATTCCATTCAGCGATATAGGTTTCACATGGTACTTCAACGGGTCGTGGTTCTTATGTACCTCCTTCTGCTCATCCAGTCTACAGTGCTCCTTCAGCTCCTATTAGAGCACCTCCTCTGCAGAGTTATTATCGTGGTTAGCTGGTTCGTCAGGGTCAACCCTCATATCAGGAGGGATGTTTTGAGTGTGGTGAATATGGGCATGTTCGGAGAGTTTTTCCGAGATTTCTAAGTAGTAAGCATCAGTACCATGGTTCTCGTGCCATAGTAACGACACCAGTTGCAGTACCACCTGCCCAGCCAGCAAGGGGTAGGGGTCAGGTAGTCATAGGTAGAGGCTAGAGTTTTAGAGGTGGAGGACAGATAGCTAGAGGTGGAGGTCAGCCTGCTAGAGGTGGAGGTCCTCCCAGAGGTGTGGTTCAGGGTGGTGGGGCCCATCCCCGACTATATGCTTTTCCAGCTAGGCCTAAGGCAGAATCCTCTGACGTTGTTATTACAGGTATCATCTCAGTTTGTGATAGAGCTGCTTCCGTTTTGTTTGATCCGGGGTCTACTTATTCGTATGTTTCCTCCTATTTTGCCTCATATTTGAATGGGCCCCGTGATCCCTTGAGTGTTCCTGTTTATGTCTCTATGCCGGTGGGGGATGCTATTGTGGTAGATCGAGTGTATCGTTCGTGCGTGGTAGTCATCAAAGATCTTGAAACTAGTGTTGATGTTTTACTCCTAGACATGGTTGACTTAGATATTATATTGGGCATGGATTGGTTGTCGCCCAATTATGCCATTTTAGACTGTCACGCCAAGACGGTTACATTAGCCTTACCGGGGTTGCCTCGATTAGAATGGAAAGGGACTCTTAGTCGTTCTCCCAGCCGGGTAATTTCATATGCCAAGGCTCGGCGCATGGTGGAGAAAGGGTGTTTGGCTTATTTTGCTCATATTCGTGATTCTGATGCTGAGGTTTCTTCTATAGAGTCAGTTCCTATCGTGCGTGAATTTCCTGAGGTATTTCCTGCAGATATACCGGGTATGTCGCCCGACAGGGATATTGATTTTTGTATTGATGTGGCTCCGGGAACTCAACCCATTTCCATTCCTCCATATCGGATGGCCCTACCAGAATTGAAAGAAGTGAAAGAGCAGTTACAAGATTTTCTAGATAGATGGGTCAATGAGAATGTGTACTGGTTTTGTTTGTAAAGAAGAAAGATGGGTCAATGAGGATGTGCATAGACTACAGGTAGCTAAATAAAGTCACTATCAAGAATAAATATCCATTGTCGAGGATTGATGACCTATTTGATCAGCTTCAGGGTGCTAGAGTGTTTTTCGAAAATTGATTGGAGGTCAGGCTACCATCAGCTGAAGATTAGGACGTCTGATATCCCTAAAACAACCTTTAGTACGAGGTATGGGCACTATGAATTTTTTGTTATATCTTTTGGGCTGACTAATGCTCCAGTGGCCTTTATGGACTTAATGAATTGGGTTTTCAAGCCACATCTGGACTCTTTTGTGATCGTGTTCATTGATGACATTCTTATATACTCCCGCAATCGGGAAGAGCATAAGCAGCATCTCCGTATAGCACTCCAAACTTTGAGGGATAATCAATTGTATGCTAAGTTTTCTAAATGTGAGTTCTGGTTAGATTCAGTAGCCATTTTGGGTCATATCGTATCAGCTGAGGGTATTAAGGTTGATTCTAAGAAGATAGAGGCAGTCAAGAACTAGCCTAGACCCACCACAACCACGGAGATTAGGAGTTTCTTGGGTTTGGCCGGTTACTACCATCATTTTGTGGAGGGGTTTTCATCCATAGCAGCCCCAATGACTAAATTGACTCAGAAAGGTGCCCCATTTGCATGGTCATATGAGTGTGAGGCGAGCTTTCAGAACCTCAAGACATCCTTGACTTCGGCACCGGTGTTGGTGTTACCATCAGATTCGGGTTCTTTCACGGTATATTGTGATGCTTCTCGAGTTGGCCTTGGAGCAGTGTTGATGCAGGATGGCAGGGTGATCGCATATGCATCTCGTCAGTTGAAAGTCCATGAGAAGAATTACCTTGTTCATGATTTAGAGTTGGCAGCTATTGTACATGCTTTGAAAATTGGAGGCATTATCTTTATGGCGTGCAGTGTGAGATTTTTACTGACCATCGCAGCCTCCAGTACTTATTCAAGCAGAAAGATCTAAATTTGAGGCAGCAGAGGTGGTTAGAGTTGTTAAAAGATTATGATGTCACTATATTGTATCCCCCGAGGAAGGCCAATGTGGTGGCCGATGCATTGAGTAAAAATCCGGTGAGTATGGGCAGTCTTGCTTATATCCCAATTGGCAATAGATCGTTTGCTTCAGACATTCAGACTTTGGCTAATCAGTTCGTGAGGTTGGATATTTCTCCTAGCAGTGTCCTAGCTTATACTATCGCTCGGTCTTCTCTAATTGTTCGTATCCAAGAGCGGCATGATGATGACCCACATTTGACGGTCCTTAGGGACATGGTTCGGCACGGCGATGCCAAGTAGGTTACAGTTGGAAATGATGGCGTTTTGAGGATGCAGGGTAGGTTGTGTGTGCCTAATGTTGATGGCCTCCGTGAATTGATCCTTGAGGAGGCTCACAACTCAAAGTATTTTATTCACCCAGGTGCAGCAAAAATGTACCAAGATTTTAAACAACATTATTGGTGGAGAAGGATGAAGAAGGACATTGTGGCTTATGTGGCTCGTTGCTTAAATTGTCAGCAGGTAAAGTATGAACATCAGAGACCTAGTGGTTTGCTTCAGCAGATAGAGATTCCTGAGTGGAAATGGGAGCGTATCACTATGGACTTCGTTGTTGGGATCCCACGGACTCAGAGGAAATTCAATGCGATTTGGGTTATTATGGACAGGCTGACTAAGTCAGCACACTTCATTCCAGTGGCTAGTACTTATACTTTAGAGCGGTTGGCTGAGTTGTATATTCGAGAGATTGTTCGCCTTCATGGGGTGCCCGTGTCTATCATTTTTGATCGGGGTACGCAGTTTACTTCGCACTTTTGGAGGGCAGTTCAGTGAGAGTTGGGTACCCGAGTGGAGTTGAGTACAACATTTCACCCTCAGACTGACGGGCAGTCCGAGCGTATCATTCAGATATTGGAGGACATGCTTCGCGCTTGTGTTATTGATTTTGGAGGTTCATGGGATCAGTTCTTGCCATTAGCGGAGTTATCTTATATAGTTATCAGTCGAGCATTCAGATGGATTCTTATGAGGCGTTATATGGTAAACGATGCAGATCGCCAGTTGGATGGTTTGAGCCAGGAGAGGCTCGGTTGTTGGGTACCAACTTGGTTCAGGAGGCCTTATATAAGGTCAAGATTATTCAGGAGAGATTTCGTGCAGCTCTGTGATGACCCAAAAGGTCATTCTATGTTAATTTAGCTAAATCTGTGTTCTGAGGCCCCGAAAGCCTCCGTTAATCTCACCTCGATATGCGTGCGCAGCCTGGGCGTGTAGCCGGGAAGCTTTTATGTGCAAACTTGATGAAAAGCTGAAATTTATAATTAATTGATTATAGTTGACTTTGGTCAACATTTTTGGTAAACGCACCCGGACCCGTGATTTGACGGTCCCGGAGGGTCCGTAGGAAAATATGGGACTTGGGCGTATGCCCGGAATCGAATTCCAAGGTCCCAAGTCTGAGAAATGAATTTTTAAAGAAAATTGTTTTATGAAAATAATAAAGTCTTTTGAAAATGAATTTTTATGTGAAACCTGTGTTACCGGGCCCGTATTATGGTTCCGGGGCCCGGAACATATTTAATATGTGTTATATGAGCTATCTGTAAAATTTGGTGTAAAACGGACTTGGTTTGACGTGTTTCAGATAAAAAATGGAAAATTTGATAGTTTATGAAGATTGAGAAAATTCTATAGATTTTGGAGTTTAAATAATTGTTTTTGATGTTATTTTGGTGGTTTCATTACTCGAATAAGTCCGTAGGATGATTTTGAGTTCGTGTGTACGTTGGGTTTGAGGTTCCGAGGGCTCGGGTGAGTTTCGGGTAGGTCCCAGGAGGTATTTAGGCTTAAAATATAGTTGTTGGAGGTCACAGGACTCAGATCTCTGAACTTACCAGCGAGGTCCACGGTCCTTCTTCGCGGACCGCACTGAGGGCTTCGCGGCCGCGGTCGTTTTTTCGCGGTTCGCGGTTGACGAGCTAGGCCACTGGTCCGACTTTGGAGGCCTATATCTTTTGAGATACAAGGAATATTTAGATGATTCAAAACCGAAAGTTCTAGCTCTTCGTGTCTAGTTTGCAGAAAGATAAAGAAATTGTAATTTGGACATTTGTAAAGAAAGTTATGGCCAAAATACTAAATCATGTCACTGCAGTCATTTTTCTTGGCTTTCTTCAGCTTTTCTTGGTCTTTGCTAGCGCGGCCGCGGTCCATTTTTCGCTGACCGCGGTGGGGGACCTGAGAGGGGTATAAATAGACGGGAATTTCAATTATTTTCATTTTTCAAAGCCCTAAAAACATAAGAGGCGATTTTCCAAACACTCTTTCTTCTCCAAAATATTAGTAAGTGATTTCTAACTCATTTTCTTTACTCCTTAACTTCTTTTTTACAAGAGGCCTCAAATCATGAAATCAAAGTAGAAATTAGGGGTTTTGGGTAGAGTTAGGGTTTTAGGAATTTTGGGAAATTCAACCTCATTTTGGGGTCGGATTTCAAAACAAACTATATCTTGGCGCTCGTGGGGGAATGGGTGATCAGGTTTTGGTCCGAGCCTCGTGTTTGGACCAAGTGGGCCCGGGGTCGAATTTTGGTAGTTTTGGAAGAATGTTGGGAAATGTATAATTAGGCTTGGGAATTGGATTATTGAGTCATTATTGTTGTTATTAAGCTAATTATGTCTAGATATTATCGATTCGGAGTCGGATTCGAGTGGAAATGCAGTGGTAGAGGCTTGATTTGCTATGTGTGTTATCATGTTCAATGCATAGGTGAGGTGACGAGTACCTATACATTGTGTGTCAAGTATGCCCGTGAGTCCGTTTTGCTTAATTACTTGTTATTACCTCAATGATCAATGTGTTATGAAGTAGTTCTTTTGGGAAGTTATGTACTCGTAAGGAATTGGTTATAGCTGAGACCCTTGCCGGGAAAATATGTTGATTTTGTTTGTTATTCCCCATGTCGGGTGGTTATGAATTGAAATTTCGGTAGTTGATTTCCTTACCAAGTTGTTATTTGTTGTTGATATTACTTGGGTGAGGAAGAGAGTAAAGCACGAAGGGTGATGTCATGCCATTCATTCATATTATTCATTTATTTATTATTTCAATATGAGGAAGAGAGTAAAGCACGAAGGGTGATGCCGTTCCATTCATTCATATCATTCATTTATTTATTATTGCAATGTGAGGAAGAGAGTAAAAGCACAAAGGGTGATGCCGTGCCATTCATTTCATTTATTCATTATTGCACTGTGAGGAAGAGAGTAAAGCACGAAGGGTGATGTCGTGCCATTCATTTCATTTCTTATTGCAATCATTTCAGATATTTACTTGTTGCATCGTGAGGACGAGAGTAAAAGAACGAAGGGTTATGTTGTGCCATTCATTTATCTGATTATTTGTTGTGTTTGACATCTCATTTTTCTTCTTACCTGTTGCACCCTTGCATGTCCCTGTATTACTTGTTTATCAGTTAAAAATCTATTACTTCCTTGCTATATTTTTGGTAGAACTGTACAGGTAGGTTATCGTTGTCGTGTCTAGCCTCGCCACTACTTCGGCCGGGGTTAGGCTCGGCACTTGCTCAGTACATGGGGTCGGTTGTACTTATGCTACACCTGCACTTCTCTATGTTGTGCAGATCCCGCAGCCGGAACCGGTGGACACTGATTGAGGGAGCATCCTTAAGTCCACTCCGGAGATTTCATGGTAGACCCGCAGACGTTCGTGGGCCTTGGCGTCTCCTCCATCCTTATCTTTCCATTATGTCTTGTTTTTCTTAGTTCTGAGACAGTTATGTATTATTTCTTCGGACCTTGTATTTAGTAATCTCATAGACAGTTCGTGAGTTAGTGACTCCAGATTCTGGGATATTGTAAACGAATTGTGTTATGGGTATTTGTATGTAATTCAGAATTTATCTGCTTCCGCACTTAAAGAGGAATATAAAATGTTCTAGTTATTTCTGTTATTTCAGTGTTAATATGTTAATGTAATTGTGTACGTTGGCTAGTCTAGCGGGTGCAACGTTAGACGCAGTCATGGCCCGAAGGTGGGATTTCGGGTCGTGACAAGTTGGTATCAGAGCACTAGGTTGCTTAGGTCTCACAACTCACGGAGAAACTTGGTAGAGTCTGAGAGATCGGTACGGAGACGTCTGTACTTATCCCCCAGAGACTGCAAAGTTAGGAATAACTTCATATCTTTCATTCTCTGTCGTTCCATCTGAATTCTAAATACTAATTGAGTGTCTATCTTACTCTCTCGCAGATGGCGATAACGCGTCCTTCCTCATCGACCGGTCAGCAGCCCGATCCCCCTATTGCAGCTCTTACGAGGGGCCGAGGCCGTGCTAGCGGCCGAGGTAGAGCTAGAGAAGCGGCTCCAGTAGAGGACCCACAGGTAGACTATGCCGGTGAGGTTCCTGCTCGGACGGTTCTAGTCGGACCAGCTCAGGTCCCGGAGGGGTTCATTGCCACCCTAGTGCTTCAGGATGCTCTAGTCCTCTTGGTGGGACTTATGAAGAGTGTGGCTCAGGCCGGTCTTCTTCCTACTGCACCAGCTGGTTCTCAGGATGGGGGAGGGACCCATACTCTTGTTATTCATACCCCAGAGCAGTTTGCCACTTAGTTTCATACTCCAGCACCTCGGACAGCTGGAGTAGCTCAGCCAGGTATTGTGGCACCGGCAGCCGAGGGTGCAGCTATGTCAGCAGATGCTCTATGGAGACTAGATCGGTTCACCTAGTTTATTCACTACTACTTTTACTAGTGCACCGTCAGTGGATCCATAGAATTATTTGGACAGCTGTCATGAGGTTCTTCGGAACATGGGCATAGTGGAGTCCAATGGAGTTGACTTTGCTACTTTTCGGTTATCTGGCGCAGCCAAGACTTGGTGGAGAGACTATTGCCTGACCAGACCAGCTGGGTCTGCACATTTGACTTGGGCTCAGTTCTCTGAGTTATTCTTGGGGAAGTTCCTTCCAGTTACTCAGAGGGAGGAACTTCGGAGGCAGTTTGAGCACCTCCAGCAGGGATCTATGTCTGTCACTCAGTACGAGACCAGGGTCATCACTCTAGCCAGGCATGCACTTATGATACTTCCCACTGATCTTGAGAGAGTGGGGAGATTTATTGAGGATTAAGCTCAGCCCATCAGACTCCAGATGGCCAGGGAGTCAGGTACTGCTATTTCATTCCAGGATGCGGCCGATGTGTCCAGGAGGATTGAGATGATTCTGTCATAGGGAGGTGGTCAGGGGGATGACAAGAGGCCCCATCACTTTGGTAGATTCAGTGGAGCCTCATCCGGAGGCAGGGATTCTTTCGGTAGAGTCCATCCACCTCGACCTTTTCAGTCGGCACTTCAGGTATCTCACCGTGCACCGCCATCCCCTATTAGTGCACCACCAACACCTATCAGTGCACAACCACTTCAGAGCTACCAGGGTGGTTATCAGGGTCGTCAGGGACAGTTCCAGAGTCATCAGCCACATCAGTAGAGACCTTGTTATTCTTGTGGTGTTCATGGGCACATTGCGAGGTATTGCCCCAGGGCTTCTGGTAGTTCTCAGTATCAGGGTTCTCGCGCCATGGTCCCCGCAGCAGGTGCACCCCCACCCCCTCAGTCAGCTAGGGGTGGTGGCCGTGGTGCTAGAGGTGGAGGTCAGACTCATAGAGGTGGAGGGCAGGCCATGAGAGGTAGAGGTCAGCCCGTAGCCGGTAAATCCAGAGATGTGCAGGTTGGAGGGGCTCAACCCCGGTGCTATGATTTTCCTGCCCGTCCTGATGCTGAGGCTTCTGACGCAGTTATTACAGGTACAATTTCAGTTTGCAGTCGAGAGGCTTCGGTGTTATTTGATCCGGGTTCTACATTCTCTTATGTGTCTTCAGATTTTGCCTCTTATTTGAGCATGCCCCGTGATTCCTTGAGTACTGCTGTGCATGTGTGTCACGCCCCAAAACCGAGGGACACGACCGGCGCTCGACCGGGTAGCCCTAGTCAAGCGGACCTGGATTCCCCTTTTCCATCCCACGTATTACCCCGTGATTCCAATGTACATTATTCAATTATAATTTAAACACATTCTTACAACCTGGAATTAAATTCTAGATTTCTTTCATTACCCACATGTGGTACAATACTTACAAAATATACATAACATACATGTTTACTTTACGTGGTCTACAAGTTATTCTGCCCAAAATACATATGTACATAACCAACATTTCCTGGCTACGGAGCCTCTAAGAGTACAAAGGAGTTATATAATACTTGCCGGTAACAAGGCTCTGGCTATACCTTACACAAATACCAAAATAAAAATCCGGAAGAAGATGTGGCATGAACCACGCAGAGCCCCGAGAGGAAAGTGGCTCACCAAAACAGCTGATGGGACGTAGAGGAGGCACTAATGTTGGTGGGCTGGAGTACCTGCTATAGAACCACCTACAATCATCACAAGAATGTAGCGTCCCCGAAAAAAGGGACGTCAATACATTTGAATTGTATTGGTATGTATGAACAAACTTTACTCTAAGTAAACTCAACAATGCACAGGCAAGAGACAGACAGAGATTCACACAATCACTGCACAAAGATATACAAAGAAACACAATGGAAGTTCCAAAATTCTCACTTCATCAAAATCACAATCACAATTCCACCCTTATCCCTACTCAACATTCCACCCTTACTTCTTCTGTTGCGGCGCGCAACCCGATCCCACCTGACAATCACAATCATTACTTATGTTTCTGTTGCGGTGTGCAACCCAATCCCACCGGACAATCACATCTCACCCTTATCACTTCTCACATATCACCCTTATCCCTCCTGTTGAGGCGCGCAACCCGATCCCACCAGACAATCATATCTCATATCAACAATGACAGTTCACAATTCAATCACAGAAAATTTCAGCAATATGAATATAGCTTCTTTACAACCCACAATACGTATAAAAAAATTCGTGCCACAATAAACCTTACCAAACAGTGAATCATATACGATATTGCCACAACCGTTTAGTTCAATTACATCACACCACAACTCCTTTTCGTTACTTGTTACATAGCCTTTAGCATATACATTCATACTCTGTGATTCATTAACCTACTAGCATCATTTCACATAGCATGGTAGTGTGGTGATCAACTAAAGACAGACAAGGAATACACTTCACGCTTCAACACAATTTGAACAACCATTTGCACATATTCACACCAATACACGTACCGTATGCTCGGACACCACAAAGCGATTTTACAAAGATTAAAGTTAGCCATACATACCTGGAGTCGAGTTTCCCTTTTTAATTTCTATCACAATTCACCGGATCGTCGGGCACCGTCAATCTATTCCACAATGTGACCTATTTCACTTAGGATTAGGAACCTCGAATTCAATTAAGCATTTCATCAAACACTATGTGATCCCTTAGGTTACTAACCCCCTTTTTGTGCATAATTACCCAAGTTCATTTCCCCCATTACTAGGTTACGAAGTTACATTCACATGCATGCGAGGTTTTATCTTTCATTTTTCAAAACCAACCCATGAGTGCTTTATTCCCATCCAAAATCAGAGAAATTGGGAGAATTAGAGTGAAGGCTTACCTTTTAGCGAAGAAGATGACTGATTACTCGATAATATCCGGGCTTGAGTGATTTTGGAAAATCAATTTGAGTGATGTTGGAACCTTCTCTCTCAAGAACTCTCTTTTTCTTCTCTATATCTTGTTTAGAATCCAGTTAAAATGAAAGGGAGTAGGGGGTTAAATGAAGCTAGGGTCGGGTATAAAAGTTTGGAAAATTAAAAGCACGTGTCAAATATGCGGTCAAGAATGCGATCGCATTCCTGACATGCGGTCCGCAGAGTTGACCGCAGAATGGCCCCAGGTGGGACAAAATTTGGAAACAATCTGCCCAGGTATGCGACCATTATGCGGTCTGCATACCCGTTATGCGACCGCATAGTGTGTCGCATAACACGCCTCCCCAAAAATCAAAAGCAATAATACGACAGCTATGCGGTCTGCAGAACTGAATGCGGTCGCAGATTGGACCGCATAGTTGTCCTTCAGTTGGGCAGTGATCTGCCCGTGTATACGACCACTATGCGGTCCGCATACACGTTATGTGATCGCATAGTGCGTCGCATAACACCCAATTTATGGAACATTTAATTCTATAACTCCTGGGGTACTTTTTGTTCAAATTAGGTCCGTTTTAGGAATTTCCACAGTAAAAACAACTCGGGGACTCGTTCGGGCATTATTTTAAGCAAGCAATTTTACGGGTCTTCACAATGTGTCTACACCGGTGGGTGATTCTATTGTGGTAGATCGAGTCTACCGTGCTTTCTTAGTAGTTATTGGTGGTCTGGAGACTCAGGTTGATGTTTTGCTTCTTGATATGGTTAACTTTGATGTTATATTGGGGATGGATTGGTTATCCCCCTATTATGCTATTCTGTACTGTCATGCCAAGACAGTGACCTTGGCCTTGCCAGGGGTACCTCGTTTGGAGTGGAGGGGGACTCCTAATCATTTTTCTGGTAGAGTTATTTCTTATATGAAGGCTCGGCGCATGGTCGAGAAAGGTTGTTTGGCCTATCTGGCCTATGTTCATGATTCTAGTGTCGAGGTTCCTTCCCTAGAGTCTGTGCCCGTAATTCGTGAGTTTCCAGAGGTATTCCCTGCTGACCTGCCGGGTATGCCACCCGACAGGGATATTGACTTTTGTATTGAGGTAGCTGAGGGCAATCGGCCTATTTCCACTCTGCCATATCGTATGGGCCCGCCATAGTTGAAGGAATTGAAGGAGCAGTTGCAAGATTTGTTGGATAAAGGCTTTATTAGGCCTAGTGTTTCTCCTTGGGGTGCTCCAGTGTTGTTGTTTAATCAAAAAATAAGATCCTTTGAGCAAAGCTATATTAGGATAAACCTGGGTTACTGATAATCAAAAAGAGAATTGAATAAGTAAAAGAACAATAGATTGATAGCAATATGAGAAGTACAAAAGTTTGTATTCGAGAATCTCGATGCCCCTGTTTGTTACCTCTTCTTCCCTTTTATAGGGAGATTCTCCTAGTACAACGTTTGAATTCAGGTAATGATGGCTCATTAATGACTAATTAATACATTAATGAGGCGTTACAATGGTGAATCGTAATTGTTATTTTAGGAGTTACGTAACGTATATAATATTAACTGTTGATACTTGAATCTGCCCATTATTGTGTCTAGATTCGTCATGACCGTGGCTCTTCTTATTCATTTGGTTTCCCGTGGCTGATATACTCGTGATTGATAAACTAATTTCGTGCCTGTTGAGTTAATCTTGTACCTGCTCGTTGCTTTGTCTGGATTTATTTCAACCGTGCCTCTTTCTCATGGCTATTATATGAAAGAGTATATTAACTGTATCTCTTTTATCCCGTGCCTCCGTGTATCTTTTCCTCCACGTGTGCTATTTTCTTTGGTCCACATAATTGGCTGAGTCATCCAGATTCTGGCTACGTGTAAAGCTATTTTGTACCAAGGAATTGAAGGAGCAGTTGCAAGATTTGTTGGATAAAGGCTTTATTAGGCCTAGTGTTTCTCCTTGGGGTGCTCCAGGGTTGTTGTTTAATCAAAAAATAAGATCCTTTGATCAAAGCTATATTAGGATAAACTCGGGTTACTGATAATCAAAAAGAGAATGGAATAAGCAAAAGAACAATATATTGATAGCAATATGAGAAGTACAAAAGTTTGTATTCGAGAATCTCGATGCCCCTATTTGTTACCTCTTCTTCCCTTTTATAGGGAGGATCTCCTAGTACAACGTTTGGATTCCGGTAATGATGGCTCATTAATGACTAATTAATACATTAATGAGGCGTTACAATGGTGAATCGTAACTGTTATTTCTGGAGTTACGTAACGTATATAATATTAATTGTTGATCCTTGAATCTGCCCATTATTGTGTCTAGATTCGTCATGACCGTGGATCTTCTTCTTCATTTGGTTTCCCGTGGCTGATATACTCGTGATTGATAAACCAATTATGTGTATGTTGAGTTAATCTTGTACCTGCTCGTTGCTTTGTCTGGATTTATTTCAACCGTGCCTCTTTCTCATGGCTATTATAAGAAAGAGTATATTAACCGCATCTCTTTTATCCCGTGCCTCCATGTATCTTTTCCTCCACGTGTGTTGTTTTCTTTGGTCCACATAATTGGCTGAGTCATCCAGATTCTGGCTACGTGTAAAGCTATTTTTTACCAAGACAGTTGTTTGTCAAGAAGAAAGATGGCTCAATGAGGATGTGTATTGACTACCGGCAGTTGAATAAGGTTACTATTAAGAACAAGTATCCTTTGCCGAGGATTGATGATCTCTTTGACCAGCTTCAAGGTGCTACGGTGTTCTCCAAGATAGACTTGAGATCTGGTTATCATCAGCTAAGGAGTAGGGCTTCTAATGTCCCTAAGACAGCGTTTCGCAATCGTTATGGGCACTATGAGTTTTTGGTGATGTCTTTTGGGTTGACTAATGCCCCCGCTGCATTCATGGAGTTGATGAACCGAGTGTTCATGCCCTATTTGGACTCGTTCGTTATTGTTTTCATTGATGATATATTGATATACTCTCGCAGCCGAGAGGAGCATGAGTAGCACCTTAGAATCGTCCTCCAGACTCTGAGGGATAGTAAGTTGTATGCCAAATTCCCAAGTGTGAGTTTTGGTTGAGTTCAGTTGCATTTCTAGGCCATGTGGTTTCATCAAGACCCCAATAAGATTTCAGCACTTATAGATTGGCCTAGGCCCACTTCAGCTACAGAGATTCGGATCTTCTTGGGCTTAGTAGGGTATTATCGCCGGTTTGTGGAGGGCTTTTCATCTATCACAGCCCCGATGACCAGGTTGACCTAGAAGAGTGCTCAGTTCAGGTGGTCTGATGAGTGTGAGGCGAGCTTTCAGAAGCTCAAGACAGCCTTGACCACGGCACCGGTGTTAGTATTGCCCTCAGGTTCAGGACCGTATACCGTGTATTATGATGCTTCACGGGTTGGGCTTGGTGTAGTGTTGATGCAGGACGACAAGGTTATAGACTATGCTTCTCGTCAGTTGAAGATTCATCAGAAGAACTATCCAGTTCATGATTTGGAGCTTGCAGCTATTGTTCACGCTTTGAAGATTTGGAGGCACTATCTGTACGGAGTTCCATGTGAGGTGTTCACGGACCATAAGAACTTGCAGTATCTGTTCAGACAGAAAGAGTTGAACATGAGGCAGAGGAGATGGTTAGAGTTGCTGAAGGATTATGATATTACCATTCTTTATCATCCAAGAAAGGCCAATGTGGTGGCCGATGCTTTGAGCCGGAAGTCAGTCAGTATGGGCAGTCTAGCTTATTTATCAGTCAGGGAGCGACCTCTTGCATTGGATGTTCAGGCTTTAGCCAACCGATTTGTGAGATTGGAGGTTTCTGAGACTAGCAGTGTGTTGGCCCATACCGTGGCCCGTTCTTTATTGTATGATCGTATTCGGGCCAGGCAGTATGATGATCCTTATCTATGTACCCTTAGAGATACGGTTCGGCAGGGAGGTGCCAAGCAGGTCACAGTGGATGATGAGGGAGTTCTGAGGATGCAGGGCCGTATTTGTGTGCCCGATATTGATGGCATTTGTGAGTTGATACTTCAGGAGGCCCATAGTTCCCGGTATTCCATTCATTCGGGCACCTCAAAGATGTACCAGGACTTGCGGCAGCATTATTGGTGGCGTATAATGAAGAAGGATATTGTAGCTTATGTAGCTCGGTGCTTGAACTGTCAGCAAGTTAAGTACTAGCACCAGAGACCCGGTGGTTTGATGCAGCAGATTCATCTTCCTGAGTGGAAGTGGGAGCATATCACCATGGACTTTGTAGTTGGGCTCCCACAGACTCAGAGGATGTTTGATGCGGTTTGGGTTGTTGTGGATAAGCTGACCAAGTCAGCGCATTTCATTCCGGTATTAGTGTCGTATTCAGAAGAGAAATTGGCAAAGATTTACATGAGAGAGATTGTTAGATTGCATGGTGTGCCCATATCCATTATATCATACCGAGGTACTCAATTTACCTCCCATTTCTGGAGAGTATTTCAGCGAGAGTTGGGCACACAGATTGATTTGAGCATATCATTTCATCCTCAGACGGACGGACAGTCCGAGCGTACTATTCAGATTTTGGAGGATATGTTGCGGGCCTGTGTCATTGATTTTGGTGGTTCATGGGACCAGTTCTTGCCTTTAGCTGAGTTTGCCTACAACAACAGCTATCAGTCAAGCATTCAGATGGCTCCGTATGAGGCGTTTTATGGTAGACAGTGTCGGTCTCCAGTTTGATAGTTTGAGCCGGGAGAGGCTCAATTGTTGGGTTCTGAGTTAGTCCAGGATTCCCTCGACAAGGTGAAGATTATTCAGGATAGACTTCGTACAGCTCAGTCCAGGCAAAAGAGTTATGCAGATCGCAGGGTTCGAGATTTGGCTTTCATGATAGGAGATCAGGTGTTTCTTCGGGTGTCACCTATGAAGGGCGTGATGAGGTTCGGAAAAAAGGGCAAGTTGATCCCTAGGTACATTGGTCCATTTGAGATTTTGGACAAGGTAGGAGAGGTGTCCTACAGACTTGCCTTGCCACTGCATTTATCAGCCGTGCATCCAGTGTTTCATGTATCTATGCTCCGGAGGTACATTGCAGATCCGTCTCATGTTCTCGACTTCAGCGGTGTCCAGTTGGACCAGGATTTGACTTATGAGGAGGAGCCGGTAACCATATCAGCTAGGCAGGTTCGTCAGTTGAGATCTAAGAGTTATCCTTTGGTTCATGTTCAGTGGAGAGGTCAGCTTGCCGAGGCAGCTACCTGGGAGTCCGAATCTGATATGCGGAGCCGTTATCCCCATCTTTTCTCAGACTCAGGTACCTTTCTATGTCCGTTCGAGGACGAACGTTTGTTTTAGAGCTGGAGATTGTGATGACCCAAAAGGTCATTCTATGTTGATTTAGCTAAATCTGAGTTCTGAAGCCCCAAAAGCCTCCATTAATATCACCTCGATATGCATGCATAGCCCGGGCGTGTAGCCGAGAAGCTTTTATGTGAAAATTTGATGAAAAGTTAAAATTTATAATAATTAATTGATTAAAGTTTACTTTGGTCAACATTTTTGGTAAACGGACACGTACCCGTGATTTGACGGTCCCGGAGGGTCCGTAGGAAAATATGGGACTTGGGCATATGCCCGGAATCGAATTTCGAGGTCCTAAGTCCGAGAAATGAATTTTTAAAGAAAATTGTTTTCTGAAAATAATAAAGACTTTTGAAAATGAATTTTTATGTGAAACCTGTGTTACCGGGCCCGTATTATGGTTCTGAAGCCTGAAACAGGTTTAATATGTGTTATATGAGCTATCTGTAAAATTTGGTGTAAAACGGATTTGGTTTGATGTGTTTCGGATCAAAAATGGAAAATTTGATAGTTTATGAAGATTGAGAAAATTCTATAGATTTTGGAGTTTAATTCATTATTTTTGATGTAATTTTGGTGGTTTGATTACTCGAATAAGTCTGTAGGATGATTTTGAGGTCGTGTGTACGTTGGGTTTGAGGTTACAAGGGCTCGGGTGAGTTTCGGGTATGTCCCGGGAGGTCTTTAGGCTTAAAATATAGTTGTTGGAGGTCACAGGACTCAGATCTCTGAACTTACCACCGAGGTCCGCGGTCCTTCTTCGCGGACCGCGCTGAGGGCTTCGCGGCCGCGGTCGTTTTTTCGCGGTCCGCGGTGGAGGAGCTGGGCCACTGGTTCGATTTCGGAGGCCTATATCTTTTGATATACAAGGAATTTTGAGATAATTCAAACCGAAAGTTGTAGCTCTTCGTGTCTAGTTTACAGAAAGATAAATAAATCGTAATTTGGACATCTGTAGATAAAGTTATGGCCAAAATACTAAATCATGTCACTGCAGTCATTTTTCTTGGCTTTCTTCAGCTTTTCTTGGTCTTTGCTAGCGCGGCCGCGGTCCATTTTTCGCTGAACGCGGTGGGGGACCTGGGAGGGTTATAAATAGATGGGAATTTAAGTTATTTTTATTTTTCAAAGCCCTAAAACATAAGAGGCGATTTTCCAAACACTCTTTCTTCTCCAAAACATTAGTAAGTGGTTTCTAACTCATTTTCTTTACTCCTTAACTTCTTTTTTACAAGATTTCACCCTAGAATCTAGGCCTAAAATCATGAAATCAAAGTAGAAATTAGGGGTTTTGGGAATTTTGGGAAATTCAACCTCATTTTGGGGTCGAATTTCAAAACAAACTATATATTTGGGCTCGTGGGGGAATGGGTGATCGAGTTTTTGTCCGAGCCTCGTATTTGGACCAAGCGGGCTCGGGGTCGAATTTTGGTATGTTTGGAAGATTATTGGGAAATGTATAATTAGGCTTGGGAATTGGATTATTGAGTCATTATTGATGTTATTAAGCTAATTATGTCTAGATATTATCGTTTCGGAGTCGGATTCGAGAGGAAAGGCAGTGTTAGAGGCTTGATTTGCTATTTTTGGACCCGAGGTAAGTGTCTTGCCTAACTTTGGTGAGGGAATAGGTATTGTGCCCTATGTGCTATGTGTGTTATCATGTTCAATTCATAGGTGAGGTGACTAGTATGCATTGTATGTCAAGTATGCCCGTGAGTCCGTTTTGCTTAATTACTTATTATTACCTCAATGATCAATGTGTTATGAAGTAGTTCTTTTGGGAAGTTATGTACTCATAAGGAATTGGTTATAGCTGAGACCCTTGCCGGGCAAATATGTTGATTTTGTTTGTTATTCCCCATGTCGGGTGGTTATGAATTGAAATTTCGGTAATTGATTTCTTTGCCAAGTTGTTATTAGTTTCATATATTTACTTGTTTCATCGTGAGGACGAGAGTAAAAGCACAAAGGGTGATGTCGTTCCATTCATTGATCTGTTTATCTGTTTTGTTCGACATCTCATTTTGCTTATTACCTGTTGCCCCCTTGCTTGTCCCCGTATTACTTGTTTATCTGTTAAATATTTGTTACTTCCTTGCTATATTTTTGGTAGAACTGTACAGGTAGGTTATCGTTGTCGTGTTTAGCCTCGCCACTACTTCGGCCGGGGTTAGGCTCTACACTTTCTCAGTACATGGGGTCGGTTGTACTGATGCTACACATTCACTTCTCTATGTTGTGCAGATCTCGCAGCCGGACTCGGTGGACACTGATTGAGGGAGCAACCTTCATTCCACTCCGGAGATTTCAAGGTAGACCCGCAGACGTTCGTGAGCCTTGGCGTCTCCTCCATCCTTATCTTTCCATTTTTTCTTGTTTTTCTTAGTTTTGAGACAGTTATGTATTATTTCTTCGGACCTTGTATTTCGTAATCTCATAGACAGTTCGTGAGTTAGTTACTCCAGATTCTGGGATATTGTAAACGAATCGTGTTATGGGTATTTGTATGTAATTCAGAATTTATCTGCTTCCGCACTTAAAGAGGAATATAAAATGTTCTAGTTATTTCTATTATTTCAGTGTTAATATGTTAATGTAATTGTGTACGTTGGCTAGTCTAGCGGGTGAAACGTTAGACGCAGTCATGGCCCGAAGGTGGGATTTCGGGGTCGTGACAAGCTCAGTCTATGCAAAAGAGTTATGTCGATCGTAAGGTTCGTGATGTAGCATTCATGGTTGGAGAGAGAGTATTTTTTCGTGTGTCGCCCATGAAGGGTGTTATGAGGTTTGGGAAGAAGGGCAAGTTGAGCCCTAGGTATATCGGGCTATTTGAGATTCTTGATAAGGTGGGGAGGTAGCTTACAGACTTGCATTGCCTACAGGGTTATCCTCAGTTCATCCGGTATTCCATGTGTCTATGCTCCGAAAATATCATGGTGACCCGTCCCTCGTGTTAGATTTCAGCTCTGTCCAGTTGGACAAAGACTTGACTTATGAGGAGGAGCCGGTAGCTATTTTAGACCGGCAGGTTCGCCAATTAAGATCTAAGAGTTTTCCTTCAGTTCGAGTGTAGTGGAGAGGCCAGCCCGTTGAGGCATAGGGCTGTTCATTTGGATCGGATATCCGAAATCCGAACCGATCCATTCAATTTCGGATTTCGGATTTCGGATTGGACCGGATTTCGGATTGTGTTTATAAAAATTTCGGATTTCGGATCGGATTCGGATTGGTATATTTTAATCCGATCCGATCCGAAATCCGAAATTATTAGGCAATGTATAAATACTACACTTTAATTTCGGATAGTCAGTACTTTCTTTACATCTTCCTCCAAGTTATTACCTTTACAATTGCTAGAGTTAGCTATATTGGCGCCATAGTACTCTCATAATTGTATAAACATGAATTTTTCTTAATGCATTGCCTCTTTTACAAAGAAAATATACATATTAGTTTGCAACATTGAGGCATTTGCGATCCGAAATCCGATCCGATCCAAACTTTAAAATCCGAATCCGATCCGATATAATTCGGATCGGATTCGGATTGCATTTTCTAGAACCCGAAATCCGAAATCCGAATCCGAAATGTGCTAAATCCGATCCAATCCGATCCGTGCACAGCCCTAGAGGAAGCTACTTGGGAGTCTGAGTCAGACATGCAGAGTAGATACCCACACTTGTTCGCCACTTCAGGTAATTTTCTATGTCCGTTCGAGGGCGAATGTGTGTTTTAGAGGTGGAGATTGTGATGACCCAAGGGGTCATTTTATAACATTATACTCCGTTCCATGCTTAATAGCCATAAAAGGACTAAAAGTAAATACCTCGATTTGCGTGCGCAGTCCGGGCGTGAAACCGGAAAGCTTTTATGTAAAAATATGAGAAATAGTGATTTTTAGAATTTAAATTTGATAAAAGTTGACTTTGGTCAACATTTTGAGTAAATGAACCCGAATTCGTGTTCCGACGATCCCGGTGGTCTGCAGTAAAATATGGGACTCAGGCGTATGCCCGGAAATGAATTCCGAGGTCCCAAGCCTTAGAAATCAATTTTTGAAAGAAATTGTTTTGCTGAAATGTTTATGAATTAAAGAAAAGAAATAATGTTTAAAATCATTGGTATCGGGTCCGTATTTTGGTTTCGGAGCTCGGTATAGATTCGTTATGATAATAAAAGGCTAATTGTGAAATTTGGTGAAAAACGGAGTTCGCTTGACGTGATTCAGACATCCGGTTGAGAAATTATGAACTTTAAGAGTTTTTAATGAAAATGATGATTTTTGAGGTTTAATTCATAGATTTACATGTTATTTCATGATTTTATCGCACGAGCAAGTCCGTATGATATTTTTAGACTTGCGTGCATGATTTGTTTGGAGCCCCGAGGGCTCGGGTGAGTTTCGGATAGGCCACAGGGTGTTTTACACTTGATAATAACTGCTGGTTTTTCATTGCTGATGTCCAGGTATTTTGTTCTGTGCGATCGCATAGGTAAGTCCGCGATCGCACAGAGTAAAGTTGGAGGCCCTGTTTGGTACACTGTGCGAACGCACCTCCAGGAGCGCGATCACACTTTTTTCATCCAGTTGTGCTATGCGAACGCACAGTACCCTCCGCGATAGCATTGAGTAAATCAGGCCTGGGGGGAGGGGAGGTCAATACTCTGTGCGATCGCACCCCTCCCCATGCGAACGCACTGCACAATTTTTCCTTACCCTGTGCAATCTCATATAATTACCCGCGATCGCACTGTTGCCCAGCCCAACTATTATAAATATCGAACTAAATCCGGGCAGAACCCTTTCTTCTCCAATTTTTCGAGGTTCCAGCCCTAAAAACGAGTTTTCTTCAACAATCTTCATCCCTAATTCGTAGGTTATCAATTCCAAACCTTGTTCTTTCAATTTCTTACTATTTTGCATCAATTTTAAAGCAAAAACAAAGAATTTTCATGGTAAAAATCTAGGATTTGGGTAGAATTAGGGAGTTTTGTAAAAATTGAATTTTTATATCAAATTAAGGTCGGATTTCAAAACTAAAAGCATATTTGGGTTCGTGGGTGAATGGGTAAACGTAATTTGGTCTGAACCCCGAGTTTAGACCAAGCGGGCCCGAGGTCGAGTTTTCACTTTTATGAGAAAACTTAGGAAAAGTTATATTTTTCAATAAAGTTCCTTTAGCATTAGTTAATGATATTAAGTTAATTTTGATTAGATTCGAGCAAGTTAGAAGTGAATTCAAAAGGAAAAGTAATAATTGAGCAGTGAGTGCCCTGCGGAATTGAGGTAAGTGTTTGGTCTTAACTTTGGCTTGAGGGAATAGGACTCCCTACTTGTTTGTTATGTGAATTGCATGGGCATGGTGTATAGGTGTGGTGATGAATATTTATGCACCACCCAAATTGTTTGTTAAACATGATCCCCTTTCCCGTTCCCCACTTATTTGATTATTGTCTTAACTGTTACATGTTCATTATTGTTTCTATGACTATTTGCCCTTGTTGAATTGTTGTTAGTTATTGTTGTTACTATTTGGAAAGAGTATTGGTTGTTTGAGCTGGTTTCCTCGTGATATAAATATGGCTGAGAGGTTGGTATTGTTTATATATATATATATATATATTTATGTTCTTGTTGGTTTCATGGTTGAGAGGTTATTGATGAAGTCATGAGAAAAATGCAGTTTATTATTTATAATTGTTGAAACGAAAGTATTGTGAAAGGCTTGGCCTAATTTGTGAAATTTTGAAAAAATTGATATGATATGTCTGGTGGGAGCGGGTTGCACGCCGCAACAAGGAGTGATAAGGGAGGACAGGTGGGATCGGGTTGCACGCCGCAACAGGAGTAATAAGGGAGATATTTTAGGGAGGACAGGTGGGAGCGTGTTGCACGCCGCAACAAGGAGCGATAAGGGAGGATATTTACATTTATATTTTACTGATATTTTTTCAAGAAAAAGAGAATCAAAGTTTTGAAAATCTAAAATGTTTATTTTACTACTCTTTAAATATTTTAGTACTATTTTTATTTACAGTTAACGTATGGAACTCTGAAGAGATATTTGAGAATTTGTTATAGCTGAGTTATTTTATTTTATTTCGTTGCAACACTTGATTATCTATTTGTTTAGATTTCTTTCTTGCTTATTATTTATTGTTATTATCGATCATATTGTTGAAGCCCGACTTAGACTCGTCACTACTTCGCCGAGGTTAGGATCGGCATTTACTCAGTACATGAGGCCGGTTGTACTGATACTACACTTTATGCTCTTTTGCACAGATCCAGGTACTATTCAGCGGTAGAGGATTTCAGGACGACCACCCGATTCGTTTGGAGACACGAGGAACATTTGTCGGCGTTCACAGATATCCGAGTGTCTTCTCCTATATCTACATACATTGTTTTATATCATTCAGAACAGTTACACTATTTCTTTCAGCCATTATTTGTAGTATTCTTTAGTTGTTTGTGGATTGTGACACCAGACCCTGGGGTAGTCATAGGGTTAATTATATAATTAGTTCGTAGTTCGTTTCATTTAGCTGATTATTATTATTATGTTTCGAGGTTGATGGAAGTTATGATAATTAAGTCCATTTTTAAATTGAGTTATTTATGCTTAAGTAATAAATCAAGAAAATTTGTCAAACGAATTCTAACATTGGCTTGCCTAGCAAGTGTGGTGTTAGGCGCCATCACGATCTCTAAGGTTGGGAATTTGGGTCGTTACACTGGGCAGATTGTTTTAAATTGGGGAATTTGGCCATTTCCTCTCATTTTTCTCTTGGTTGGGCGATTTGTGGAGAGCTTCAAGTGGGGATTTTCGTCATCTATGTCAAGGTAAGTCATTTCAACTCATTTCAAGTTAAATACATAGTTTAGGTTCAGATTTGACTGTGGGAATTTGTGGAAAATTTGGGATTTTTGAAGAAAAACCTAGAATTCGTAATTTGGAATTTTGACCACGAATTTGAGCATGAAATTAAGAGTAAATTATATATTTGAGCTAGTAAAGTCATGGGTAATCCTTATCTTCAAAAAAATTGGGAATCCAGGCACGTGGGCCCGAGGGCAATTTTGTCAATTCTTCGAGCGGAGTTGGGATTTCATATAAATTGAATGATTTTGCATATTAGGGTATATTTTCATTAATTTGCAGTTATTTGGCTAGCTTTGGACCATTATGCAATTGATTTGAGTCGTCGGAAGGGCTTGGAAGCCGGATTATGGAATTTCGGAGCGAGGTAAGTCTCCTTTTTAACCTTGTTAGGGGGAATTGTCCCCATAGGTGAACTAATTGAATATGTGCTACTATTTGCAGGGGCTACGTACGTATGAGGTGACGGGAGTCCGTGCGTAGCTACTATTATGCTTGTGTCTGGGTAGTCTAGGACCACTAGCATGCCTTACTTGTTGTACTTGTGATCTTGCCAATGATATTAGACTGTTAATACTATCGAATTAGTAATTGATTACCTAAGAAAGTTAGAATTAACTTTTCTTAATCATTTAGAAAGAGAATTGATTCATCCGTGGATAATTGTGTTCCTGATAAATTTATAATATTTAAACATTATTAAACTTGGCAAATGAATTTCCAGACAAAGATTCAAATACTATCTTCATGTCCCTCAAAAGAGAATTTCACCACTTTTCAGAGTAACTGTTTTCCTGATAAAAATGTGGATTTATTGTGTGAATATGTGTATCTATGGGTACCTGAGTCGCATGTATGATTCGCGAGCAGGATAACCCTATTATTTATATATGATCGCGTCGCATGATCGATTCGCGAGCGGGAAAAATAGATGCATCTATGGTTAGAGCCGTTCGACCCTTCGGCAGTGCACATTTTATTATTGTTGGTCCGCGTCGTTCGACCCTCGACATTTCTTGCGCATGATAATTGCTGCGTACTTTCTGTAATTATTACCTGCGTATTGGCCTGTGAATTATAAATTGTCAATTGAAATGACGAAGATTTAAAGTGTTAAATGTGAAAGAAGTTGATATTTCTTATACCTGATTTGATTAAATTGCCTATGATATTCATGCTTAGTGTCTCACTTGATTATGCTAATTGAACTCTAGCAAGTTTCAAATTCGACCCCTCGTCACTACCTCTCTGAGGTTAGGCGGGATACTTACTAAGTACACGTTGTTTTCGTACTCATGCTACACTTGCTGTGCATTTTTATTGCATAGGTACTTTCACAGCGATGTGGCTGACTTGGAGACTTAGACGAGCTGCATCACCTGGAGATGACCTGCAGCAGGCATAGTCTTCCTCTATGTATTATATTTTTCGTTTTTAAATTCCTTGTCCAACTTGTATTTCGGACAGGCATTTTAGTATCTGTATAAATTCTTAGAAGTTAACTCATGCACTTGTGATACCGGGTTCTGGTATTTGTTATGGGATTTATTCACTATTTAAATTGCTAAAGAGGTTATTGTTTACTTAGTGGAATTCCGATCATTACTATTTAAGAAAATAAAATGGAATGATTTCAAAATATTATAATAAAGATTTCATTAATTATTAAGTGTTGGCTTGCCTGACCGTGGGGTACGGCGTCATCACGACTTTTATGAATTTTGGGTCGTGACAGAAGAAATACCTCTACTCACCTCCTGAAGAGCTAGAATAACAGAGGATATAATTATTATTTTTTGGCATATAAATCATTGTCGCACGTACCTATTGTACGTAAAATATCTTGTAGAATGCTTTCTACTGCACCACATTAATATATGATGGTTAGTATTGAGCTCCCCGAATGAAATAACAACTCATATATCTTTCCCTGAAGGATGTATTGACTATGTGGTTGCCGCTTAAATATAAAAAATTAAGATGTTAATGGCATTTCTCCCTGAAGAAGACATTCGTCACAAAGTTGGTGGTAAAATTATTGAAATTCTTAATTTCTTACATTTATAATTTTGAATTGTCTTTATATTATTTATTTGATTACGAGTTTCTCTCATGATACCAGAAGTGTCTGAGCAATATTTGATAGTACAAAATGTATCAATAACTTCTGAAGAGCTAACTGCTTGTCTAGAAGACACATGACACCGGTAGTGTCTGATAAATATTAGATTATGGATAATAAACGAAGGCTCTAGAAGAGCTTATATACAAATATGTCATTCATATTATATGATTATGGTCAAACATATGTTGTAGTAAAGCTGAAGTTTACTAATACAAATGGCAATCATATTGAAACTACAAATGATTGGAAGATTGAAAATCTTCATGTTTCCACAATCATAGGGGGTAGAATGATATATATATATATATATATGTATATATATATATGTGTGTGTGTGTGTGTGTGTGTGTGTGTGTGTGAAGTTACGCGCCTTATTTTTCAATTTGTACTATATAATGTATCACAGTAAACTAGAAGTTTATTGATGCAAAAGCAGTCACAGTAAACCAGAAGTTTTACTGAGGCAAAAGTAGCTACAGTAAATCAGGAATTCGCTGATACAAAAGTAGCCCCAGTAAATCAGAAGTTAACTAATGCAAAAGCTTATGACATAGTAAACTAGAAGTTTATTAAGAGATAGCACATGCCATGATAAACTTGAAGTTTTCATTTGCCATTTTTAGATGAGCTATTTGAGAATTCAAATAAGTATATACTGAAGAACTAGAATATTCTTCAAGAATTCTCTTGTATTGCTTGTTCTCAAAATAAATTGATTATACCAGCTAAAGTTGGGACTATAATCCCTGAATTCTGAAATATATATGAAAGGTGAATATGGGCCCATTCACCTATCATGTGAAACACTTATTGTCACGACCCGAAATCCCACCTTCCAGGCCGTGACTGCGTCTAACGTTGAACCCGCTAGACAAGCCAACGTACACAACACCTTGACATTTTTAAAACAACTTGACAGTAATAAAGCAATTATCTTTCAAACCATTACGGAAATAACAAGAACCACTTCCAAAGTTTTACAGCAGAAATGTAATAATACTCTGAAAAACGCATAATGAAATGGTAAAGATAACAACATCGCAAGATCCCAAAACCGGGGTATCACAACCTCACGGATTGTCTATAAGAATACTAAATACAAGTCTGAAAGGAAATACAATATTGTCTCAAGAACGGAAAGAGGAATAAGACAATAGGATACTAATAGTAGGAGACACTCCAGGGCCCACGAACGCCAGTGGTATACATTGAAGCTCGATGTGGACTGAAGGTGACTCCCTCAGAGCGGTCCACGGAGTCCAAAAGCGGGGTCTGCTCAACATAGAGAAGTGCAGTGTAGTATTAGTACAACCGACCACATGTGCTGAGTAAGTGCCGAGCCTAACCTCGGCCGAAGTAGTGACGAGGCTAGACTTAGCAAATAACGTTCACCTGTCCTATTCTACAATACAAAATACAGAGAACTAAGCAAGGAAGAGTAACGGTCATATACGGGGAACGGGAGCAGATAAAGGGAAAAACGATAAGATAGAGTAGTTAATTAACATCAAGTACGAAAAGAAATAATTTACTGAAAACTGATAAAGTATGAATGACATGTCTGAATGATAACAATGGCACGACATCACCCTTCGTGCTTTTACTCACTTCCTCACCAATGCAATGTATGTTGTAATCAATATAATCATGGCAAGACATTAACATTCGTGCTTTCAATAGATGTAAACATGGAACGACATCACCCTTCGTGATTTTACTCTCTTCCTCACCAATGCAATGTATGTTGTAATCCATATAATCATGGCAAGACATTAACATTCGTGCTTTCAATAGATGTAAACATGGAACGACATCACCCTTCGTGATTTTACTCTCTTCCTCACCAATGCAATGTATGTTGTAATCAATGTAATCATGGCACGACATTAACCTTCGTGCTTTCAATAAATGTAAACATGGCACGTCATCACCCTTCATGATTTTACTCTCTTCCTGACTATGCATGACATGAGGTAATCAATGTAAAAACATGGCACGGCATCACCCTTCGTGCTTTACACTCTTCCTCACCAATGCAAGACAATGTGTATGGTATGGAATGCAGCATAGTGGGAAAATACAGTTCAAATCACCCGGCTAGGGGAAAATATCAGTCAATATCTCAATAAATGCCCGTCAAGGATCTCAGCTATAACCAAACAACTCAATATATATACTGTTTTCTTGGATCCTCAACTGAAACAACATTTCATAATCTCTACAACCAGTACATCAACCACAATCAACTTCTCAAGTAGAGGCAATTACATAGTATGATGAACATTGAAGAAATAACTGAATTTTATCAAAAATAGACTCACAGGCATGCTTGACTCACAATGTATAGGTACTCATCACCTCACCTATACATTGAACATGATAAACACATAACACATAACATACAATACCTAAGCCCTCACCAAAATTAGGCAAGACACTTACCTCGGTCCAAGTATAGAAATCAACCCTCTAAGACCGTCTTTCCTTTATAATCTGACTCCGAAACAAAGATATCTAGGCATGATTAATTCAATAATATCAATAAAGACTCAATAACACAATCCCATAGCCTAGATATTCAATTTCTAGCATTCTTCCAAAATTTCCAAAATTCGACCTCGGGCATGCTTGGTCCAAACACGAGGCTCAGACCAAAACTCGATCACCCATAACACCACAAGTTCAAATATATGATTTGTTTTGAAATCTGACCCCAAATTGGGGTTGAATTACCCAAAATTCTCAAAAACCTAACTCTACCCAAAACCCCTAATTTCTACTTTGATTTCATGTTTTTAGGCCTAGAATCTAGTGATTAGTTGATGAAATTAAGAGGAAATGATGATAAGAACACTTACCTATGAAGTTATGGAGGTTGGGGAGCTTGAATCTCGGTTATGGAGGTTTGGGGAAGATGGAGGAAGTGAGGAAAGGGTGAAATCCTGTAATACCTTAAATTTTTTACTTAAATTTTTTACTTAAAGAAATAGTTGGGCAAAATAACTCTATGCGATCGCGGGCAAGGGAGTGCGATCGCATAGGGTCAGGAATCAACTGAGGCGCGACTGTAGGACAAAGGTTGCGACCACAGTGAATCCTGGACCTATACTACTGCGATCGCGGACAAGGGCAGTGTGATCGCACTGAGTAACTACCCAGCCCCACCCCTATCACACCTACACACTATGCGATCGCGGACAACTCTATGCGATCGTATAGAGTAAACTTTTCCCCTACCAACCTAATAATGTGTGATCGCGGAAATGCATATGCGATCGCACTGAAGAAAAGGTCTGACACCAGAAACAGGAGAAACACCAGATTTTTAGCACTTTTCACACCCCGTTAGCTACCCGGAACTCACCCGAGCCCTCGGGTCTCAAAACCAAAAACACACACGACTCCCAACACATCCTACCGACTTATTCAAGCATTTAAATCATCAAAATATTATCAAAAACAAGGAATTAAACCTCAAAACTCATAGAAATTTCTTAAAACTTCACAAAGCTTAATTATTCCGGTTTTTATCCGAAACACGTCATTTCAAGTCCGTTTTACACCAAACTTCACAGAGAAGTCACATAACATATAATAAACTTGTTCCAGGATCCGGAACCATAATACGGGCCCGGTAACACGGTTTTCACATAAAAATTCATTTTCAAAATCCTTTATTATTTTCAGAAAATAATTTTCTTTAAAAAATTCATTTCTCGGGTTTGGGACCTCGGAATTCGATTCCGGGCATACGCCCAAGTCCCATTTTTTCCTACGGACCCTCCGAGACCGTCAAATCACGGGTCCGGTTCTGTTTACCAAAAATGTTGACCAAAGTTAACTTTATTCATTTAATTATCATAAAATTCCATTTTCATCAAATTTCAACATACAGACTTTCTGGCTACACGTCCGGGCTGCGCACACATGTCGAGGTTAGATTAACGGAGGATTTTGGGGCCTTGCAACACAGATTTAGCTAGAATTACTTAGGATGACCTTTTGGGTCATCACAATCTCCACCTCTAAAACAAACGTTCGTCCTCGAACGGACATAGAGAAATACCTGAGTCTGAGAAAAGATGGGGATAACGACTCCTCATGTCGGACTCGGACTCCCAGGTAGCTGCCTCAGCAGGCTGACCCCTCCACTGAACAGAGACCGAAGGATAACTCTTTGACCACAACTGGCGAACCTGCCTATCTAATATAGCTACCGACTCCTCCTCATAAGCCAAATCCTTGTCTAAATGGACACCGCCGAAGTCAAGAACATGAGATGGATCTGCAATATANAAACACTGGATGCACTGCTGATAAATGCGGTGGCAAGGCAAGTCTGTAGGCCACCTCTCCTACCTTGTCCAAAATCTCAAATGGACCAATATACCTAGGGCTCAACTTGCCCTTCTTTCCGAATCTCATCACGCCCTTCATAGGCGACACTCGAAGGAACACATGGTCTCCTACCATGAAAGCCAAATCTCGAACTCTACGATCTACCTAACTCTTTTGCCTGGACTGAGCTGTACGAAGTCTATCCTGAATAATTTTCACCTTGTCCAAGGCATCTCGGACTAACTCAGAACCCAATAACCTAGCCTCTCCGGGCTCGAACCATCCAACTAGAGACTGACACCGCCTATCATACAACGCCTCATAAGGAGCCATCGGAATGCTCGACTGATAACTGTTGTTGAAGGCGAACTCTGCTAAAGGCAAGAACTGATCCCATGATCCACCAAAATCAATAACACAAGCTTGCAACATATCCTCCAAAATCTGAATAGTACGCTCGGACTGTCCGTCCGTCTGAGGATGAAATGTTGTGCTCAACTCAATCTGCGTGCCCAACTCTCGCTGAAATACTCTCCAAAAATGGGAGGTAAACTGAGTACCTAGGTCAGATATGATAGATATGGGCACACCGTGCAATCTGACAATCTCTCTCATATAGATCTGAGCTAACTTCTCTGCCGAAGATGAAACCGCCACAAGAATGAAATGTGCTGACTTGGTCAGCCTATCCACAGCAACCCATATTGCATCAACCATCCTATGGTTCCGTGGGAGTCCAACTACAAAATACATTGTGATACGCTCCCACTTCCACTCGGGAAGTTGAATCTGCTGCATCAAACCACCGGGTCTCTGGTGCTCATACTTAACCTGCTGACAATTCAACATAAGCCAAAATATCCTTCTTCATTCTACGCCACCAATAATGTTGCTGCAAGTCCCGGTCCATCTTCGCGGCGCCCGAATGAATGGAATACCGGGAACTATGGTCCTCCTGCAATATCAACTCTTGAATGCCATCCACATGAGGAACACATATACGACCCTGAAATCTCAAAGATCCCTCAGCATCAACTGTGACCTGTTTGGCATGTCCATGCCGAACCGCATCTCTAAGAGCACACAAATGACAATCATCAAACTGCCTGGCACGAATACGATCATGAAATGAAGAACGAGCGACGGTATGGGCCAAA
Source organism: Nicotiana undulata (assembly GCA_005239495.1). Classification (NCBI taxonomy): domain Eukaryota; kingdom Viridiplantae; phylum Streptophyta; class Magnoliopsida; order Solanales; family Solanaceae; genus Nicotiana; species Nicotiana undulata. The sequence continues at coordinate 29,823 of ML283760.1, read as the reverse complement.
ATACTGCCCGCCTCAAAAACCTCTAATCTCACAAATCGATTGGCTAAAGCCTGAACATCCAAAGCCAAAGGTCGTTATCCAACTGATAAATAGGCCAATCTACCCATACTGACTGACTTCCAGCTCAAAGCATCGGCCACCACATTGGCCTTCCCGGATGATAGAGAATAGTAATATCATAATCCTTCAGCAACTCTAACTACCTCCTATGCCTCATATTCAACTCCTTTTGCTTAAACAAGTATTGCAAGCTCTTATGATCAGTGAATACCTCACACGGTACCCCATACAAATAGTGCCTCCAAATCTTCAAGGCATGAACAATAGCTGCAAGCTCCAAATCATGGACTGGATAGTTCTTCTCATGAATATTCAACTGACGAGAGGCATAGGCTATAACATTGCCATCCTACATCAACACCGCACCAAGCCCAACCCGTGAAGCATCACAATACACGGTATATGAACCTGAACCTGTGGGCAATACCAATATTGGTGTTGTGGTCAATGTTGTCTTGAGCTTCTGAAAGCTCGCTTCACACTCCTCAGACCATCTGAACTGAACACTCTTCTGCGTCAACTTGGTCATAGGGGATACTATAGATGAAAACCCCTCCACGAACCGGTGATAATATCCTGCGAGGCCCAAGAAACTCTGAATCTCTATGGCTGAAGTGGGCCTAGGCCAATCTCTAACTGCTGAAACTTTTTTTGGATCCACCTGAATGCCCTCTACCGATACCACGTGGCCGAAGAATGCCACAGAACTCAACCAGAACTCGCACTTAGAAAACTTGGCATACAACTGCCGATCTCTCAGAGTCTGGAGGACGACTCTAAGGTGCTGCTCGTGCTCCTCTCGGCTGCGAGAGTATATCAAAATATCATGAATAAACACGATCACAAATGAGTCCAAATAAGTCCTGAATACCCGATTCATCATCTCCATAAAAGCAGCGGGGACATTAGTCAACCCAAACGACATGACCAAAAACTCATAAAGCCCATAACGAGTGCGAAAACCCATCTTGGGAACAACACACGCCCTGATCCTCAGCTGATGATAACCAGATCTCAAGTCTATCTTAGAGAACACCTTAGCACCCTAAAGCTGATCAAATAAGTCATAAATCCTCGGCAAAGGATACTTGTTCTTGATAGTAACCTTATTCAACTGCCGGTAGTGAATACACATCCTCATCGAGCCATCTTTCTTCTTCACGAACAATACTGGAGCACCCCAAGGAGAAACACTAGGCCTGATGAAGCCTTTATTCAACAAATCTTGTAATTGTTCCTTTAATTCCTTCAACCCTGGAGGAGCCATACGATACGGGGGAATAAAGATGGGATGAGTGCCCTCAGCTAACTCAATACAAAAATCAATATCCCTGTAGGGTGGCATACCCGGCAAGTCAGCAGGGAATACCTCTATAAACTCACGAACCACGGGCACGGACTCTATAGAAGGAACCTCAGCACTAGAATCACGAACATAGGCCAAATAGGCCAAACAACCCTTCTCGACCATGCGCCGAGCCTTTAATTAAGAAATAACCCTACCAGAAGAATGACTAGGAGTCCCTCTCCACTCTAAACAAGGTACTCCTGGCAAGGCTAAGGTCACTGTCTTGGCATGACAGTCCAGAATAGCATAATAGGGGGATAACCAGTCCAGAATATCATGAATTGTGTGCCTCCTCTAGAATCCTCTCCCTCAGACCATCAACATTAGGAACACACAAACGGCCCTGAAGTCTCAGAACACCATCCTCACCCATAGTAACCTCCTTGGCACTACCCTGAATCACTGTCTCCCGTAGCTCGGCCAAGCACGGATCATCAAACTGCTGGGCCTTAATCTCTCCCAATAACGAAGACTGAGCAACCACGTGTGCAATCACTCGGTCGGGGCTCCGAAAGGTCCAATCTCACCAGGCGATTAGCCAAGGACTGAATGTCCAAGGCTAGAGGTCTCTCCTCTACTGCAATATAAGCGAAACTACCCATACTCTCCTCCTTCCTGCTCAAGGCATCTGCTACCACATTTGCCTTGCCCGGATGATAAAGAATGGTGATATCATAATCCTTCAACAACTCAAGCCATTTGCGCTGCATCAAATTAAGATCCCTCTACTTGAACAAGTACTGCAAGATGCGGTGATCTGTATAAACCTCACAAGATACCCCATACAAGTAGTGCATCCAAATCTTGAGAGCATGAACAATCACCGCCAACTCCAGATCGTGCACAGGGTAATTCTTCTCATGAACCTTCTATTGGCGCGAAGCATAAGCAATAACTCTCCCTTCCTGCATCAACACACATCCCAAACCAACGTGTGAAGCATCACAATATACTGTATACATCCCCGAACTGGAAGGCAATACTAGAACTGGTGATGAGGTCAATGTTGTCTTGAGCTTCTGAAAGCTCGCCTCACACTCGTCGGACCATCGTAACGGGGCATTCTTCTGAGTCAATCTAGTCAGCAGGGCTGCAATGGATGAAAAGCCCTCCACAAATCGGCGATAATAACCTTCTAGACCCAAGAAGCTCCTGACCTCTGTAGCTGAAGTAGGACGTGGCCAACTCTGAACTGCTTCAATCTTCTTAGGATCAACCTTGATACCCTCTGCGGATACCACATGTCCCAAGAATGGTACGGAATCCAACCAGAACTCACACTTGGAGAACTTAGCATATAGCATCTGTTCTCGGAAGGTCTGGAGCACAACTCCTAAATAATGCTCGTTCTCTCCCAGGCTACGTGAGTAAATAAGAATGTCATCAATAAAGACAATGACGAAGGAATCAATATACGGCCTAAACACCCTGTTCATCAAATCCATAAATGCCGTTGGGGCATTAGTCAAGCCAAAGGACATCACCAGGAACTCATAATGGCCGTATCTCGTATGAAAAGCAGTCTTCGGAACATTCGAGTCCTGAATCTTCAGCTGATGGTACCCCGATTTCAAATCAATCTTAGAAAACACCCGAGCACCCTGCAACTGGTCAAACAAATCATCGATGCGCGGCAATGAGTACTTATTCTTAATGGTGACCTTGTTCAACTGGCGGTAGTCAATACACATCCGCATATACCCATCCTTCTTCTTCACAAATAGCACTGGAGCACCCCACAGCGATACACTCGGCCTGATGAACCCCTTAGCCAACAACTCCTCAAGCTGCTCCTTCAATTCCTTCAATTCTTTCGGAGCCATACGGTACGGGGGAATAGAGATAGGTTGGGTGCCTGGAGCTAAATCAATACAGAAATCAATATCACGATTCGGAGGCATGCCTATAAGGTCTGAAGGGAATACATCAGCAAACTCTCGAACTACTGGCACTGAATCAACCGTCGGAGACTCGGCGGTGGTGTCCCGCACATAAGATAGATAGGCCAGACAACCCTTCTCGACCATATGTCGAGCCTTCCGAAAGGAAATAACTCGACTGGATGCACTAACTGAGGAACCCCTCCACTCCAGCTTAGGCAACTCGGGCATGGCTAAAGTAACTGTCTTGGCATGGTAATCTAGAATGACATGATAGGGAGATAGCCAATCCATGCATAGAATAACCTCTAAATAAACCATATCAAGCAATAGGAGATCTGCTCTAGTCTCGTACCCACTAAATGTAATCACACAGGACCGATAAATCCGGCCTACCACCAGAGAATCGCCCACGGGAGTGGACACATAAATAGGAGTACCCAAGGACTCAAGAGGAACATCTGGAAAACAAGAAAATAAGGCTGATACATATGAATAAGTGGATCCTGGATCAAATAACACTGATGCCTCTCTACCGCATACTGAAATAGTTCCTGTGATCACTGCATCTGATCAGGTCGAAATAGCATAGAATTTGGCTGGAGCACCGGTGACTGACCTCCGCTGAAATGAATAGGAGCTGGCTGAGCTCCCCCCGCCTAGCCTCCACCTCTGGGACGATCTCTACCAGCCTGTTCCACCTCTAGGTGGATGAACCGCCAGTGCTGAGAACGTAGGCTGATAACTCTGCTGAAAGGCCTTGCACCGAAGCCTGGGACACGTCCTTCTTATATGGCCTGGATCCCCACACTCATAACATCCCCTCGGTACCATAGCTTGCTACCCCAAAGATGAAGAACCCTGGATAGCTGGGGGATGGTGAGAACTCTCTAGCCTGGCACTAAAGTAAGGACTAGAAGACCCTTGATGATTGGAATACCCGCCGGAGGAACCCTGAATGGCTGGTGGGCGGTAAGAACTCTCCGGCATGGCGCTGAAATAGGGCCTCAGTGGTAACCTCGAAATCAACCAATCCATGCCTAGGTAAGGTTAGTCGTAATTCCTTTCTTGTTTATGCTTTCTTCTCTTTGGTTTGTCTTGTTTTGCAACGTGACTTCTTGTGAATTGGAAACGAGGATGAGAGACACGAAAGGTGGGATTTCTCAGCGTTCCTTTTACCACCATGATAAGATATCATGAACTTGAAACCAGCGGACATCGCTTCTGGACCAGAATGTTGCCGAGGATGCCAAAGTCTCGAGCACTTATGACAACAAGAATTTAATCCAGTACTTTATAATATGGCGCCAAAACCTTACCATAAGGTAACTTAATACCCTTCATGGCGAGTTGATTCCTCTACTCATCAACTTCTAGCTTCTGTAGTTTAAAACTAAAGTAGATAAATCTCAGTCTTTGTTTCAGGAAGATCGGGAAGCTATACCAACTCTGACAGTTTCAAACTCGTGAATGTTGAGTACAGGGACGGTTGTTTGACGTTAAACACTAGATAACACTTGAGGCTTTATGCTGTTGGCGATGTATCTGTCACGCTAATCCGAAATTTTGACTCACCAGTGCTTCTATCTATTGCGATAGAGTTGAAGCGTCGTGTCGTTGGCACCGATATACTTGTTATTGAATTGAAAGCTTCGTGCGATTGGCACCGATCCCTATATAACCAAGAAGCTTCGTGCAATTAGCACCGTGAGCTCCGTCATCTCTATCATTTTTTTGTTTTGTTTCTGCAATCTTGGCAAGAGAACTTTATGGAGAACATCATCTTCTTGTTATTTGACAAGTAAACACAGGGACCATCTTCTTATTATAGTTGGCCAAAGAAGTACATTATAAATTTCCATTCTTGCAATATGTCATAGAAGGCTGGATGAAACGTTTCCTCCTTGAGGCTTGGTGAGAAAGAGGCTTGCGGCGACCGTATTCCATCCTTGACGCTCGAGCACGTGGCACATCTCATCCTTGTGAATTGGCGCGGAAGAGGCTTGGAGTCGGAGCGAGCGTATACTTATTTGCAAGCGAACATGTGGCGTATCTTATTATTGCAGTTTGGCGAAATTGACACTACTTGAAGCAGTCCTTTCCAACCCCGGCGAGCGAATACTTGGAAAATCTCCACACAAATATTCATCCTTTGATGGAGGCGCGATCAAATCACCACCCGCTTATTCCTAAAGAAACGGAACTCGAAGGGATGCAGCATATAAAAAATTCACAGCAAATTTCCTCGAGGATTAGCCGCAATATTTCTTTTTTCAAAATAGATACACATGTTCAACATTTTGACTTTGCAGCATTGTGCGTTCTCGTTGATAAATTGATGTATCAAGCTAGGAGTGTCTGAACTGCAATCCGCTTGGTTTTGCAGAATTGAAACTTGCATCACAGCGACATATCCAAAATTTAGGGTCAAATTTCATCAGGACAAGTTGGAATGAACTTTCAAAGGCAATGCACCAATCTGTCATTTCGGCTTCACAGCACTGCTTGCTGTCGTTAGAATGCCCATATCTCAAGATAGGAAGGTCCAAATCGCTAGTCGTCTGCTCCAATGGAAAGAAGACTCATAGATAACGAAATATTCAAAATGTTATGGAAGAATTCATAGAAGATTGTCCGCATAAACTTTCTGAACTGGACCCCTCTGTCCGCGAAATTGCTTTTTATCTTTGCGCGCTTTGGTGGAAAAATTCATATCTCGAGTTAGGAGACTCCAAAGTGGGATCTGTTTGTGTCGTTAGAAAGTTAACTCATAGATCTACATCTCAGAGGAATTTCATGGCAGAACTCCTTTTGGGCTGGAAACAGAAAATTCTCAAACCACGACCTAGCTGCAGTAAACTTTCAGATTCGTGCGGTTCCGACAACAAAAATCGTAACTTGAGCTAGGAGCCTCCGAATCGCAAACAGATTGTGTTGTTGGAGACTAGACATAAAAATGTACAACATATAAAATGTTTGGGGGCAGAACGTCTTCCAGATGGACCGCAATATTTTTCCAATGTTGATCATGTAATCCGTTGAGCTCACTTTCCAGCTTTATCCTCTCTGAGCTGTCGAATGAATGTTCTTTTTTTTTTGCACTGACTCTATAGTCTTGCATGTAGTAAATTTTTTTATCTTGAGTCACAAATCTTATCTCTTCATTTATTTCTTTTGCAGACTCGCAAAGAAGTTCAAAGGATCCAGATATCAAACCGAGGTGTCATACAAGATGCGGGGCCACCCCTTCACCAATCGTTGCACTTGATTTGTTGATAGTCTTGAAGTTCATCAATGACAGATTCCATGGTGATTGGGACGTTGAGGATGGAATCAAAAGTGGAGACGTCATACAGACTTGGAAAGCATTTAAGACGCATCAGCAACAAAGCCTAGTTTACGATCATCTTCATGATTTAGGCTTTTGAATAGAAAAATGTCTAGTTCCTTTTGTCTCTACATTTTTTGGATGTATCAACTTTTGTACTATTGAAGTAATAAAACATCTTTTATCCTTCAACGCAAATCGTCTCATTTTCCTTATAGATATGTGCCTCTATACTTGGAAGAATTAATGTAATGATCTGATGACGCTCAACTTTTTTTTTAAAACTCATGCGACTGAACTTAGAATGAAACTCTAAGCTGCCTACGTACCTCAGTGAAGAGGATCAAGTCATGACGTAGTTCAGAGGGGTGAGTTCTCTTCTTTTTTTTTATGTCCTAAGTTTTTCCTAGGCCGCCTCTCGCGAGGTTTTCAACCTAGTGGACTCTTTTTTTTTTGGCCGTACACAGTTTATACTCATGCGGGACAGGAGTGTAGCGACGTGCAGTTTAGGCTCATGCATCAAGGAGCGTCAACTTGCAGTTTAGGCTCGTACGTCGAGGAGCGTCATGTGACTTTCATAGGAAGTACTGCTTCAAAAAAATTCCGTTGATCGGACCAACTCTGAGACCATCCTTATCGACAATTTTGTATGCACCACTTGAATAGGATTCCTTCACAACATATGGCCCATCCCATTTTGAGGTAAACTTGTCGCCTATTTGTTGAGGATTATGGGTCGTCGAATGGCTAGGACTAAGTCTCCTACTTGGAATGATTGTGGCCGTGAAGGCTCTAGCTATTCAAGCTTGGTAGCACTCCAATCTTTGTTGCGCATCTAATCTTTTCTCATCCAAGGCCTTTAACTCTGCTAGGTGAAGTTGAGCATTCTCTTCGGATGTGAGCCCTTCTTGGATTGCGATCCGCAATGATGGAATTTGTTGCTCCAACAGAAGGACTGCTTCTACGCCATACACCAAAGAGTAAGGAGTTGCTTGTGTAGCAGTTCTGAAAGTTGTCCGATATGCCCACAAATATTCACCAAAGTCTCTCTTGTTCTTTGCTACAACTTTGTTCAAAAGGTTACCAAGCGTCTTGTTAAAATCTTCAGCAAGGCCGTTACGGGGGTGCATTATACATTGAAGACTTATGTTGCTTGAAGCCGAACTTCTCCCACAGACTCTTCACGAGCTTCTTGTCAAATGGCGTTCCATTATCAGTGATTATGTATCTTGGTATGTCGTACCTAAAAATTATATATGACTTGATAAAATCGACAACAGTCTCCTTTTTACCTCTTTGAGTGGAACAACTTCGGCCCATTTAGAGATGTAGTCTGTAGCATCCAATATGTAAATATGTCCCTTTGATGACTTTGGAAGTGATCCAACAACGTCAAGTCCTCATGCATCGAAAGTCCATGAAGTTACAGTTGGATGAAGAGGGTCTGGAGGTTGGTGGATATAGTTGGCATGAAATTGACATGCTTGACATCTTTTGGCATGATCCATGCAATCCTTCACCATTGTCGTCCAGTAGTAGCCCATCCTCTTGATGCGGAAATGGAGCTTTGGACCAGATTGGTGTTCTCCACATCAGCCAGAATGTGCTTCCTCCATTGCTTGGTGAGCTTTTTCATTGTCAAGACATCGCAAGAATAGTCCTTCAAAGGAGCGGCAAAATAATGTCCCCTTTGTAGAAGATGAATCGTGGTGCCCTTCGCTTGATGTCTGTTCTTTGTCGCGGATCCTCAAGTAACTTTCCGTGTTCAAGGTATTCTATCAATGGTTGCCTCCAATATTCTTCTTCAATCACCCGAACAGACGTATGATGACTTTCGTTGATTTGAAGATCAAGAAGTCTAGGAATGACCCATCGATGACACATATGTACCTTTGTGGACTCATTCTCTCCAAGTGCCATCGTCGTGGCCAAGTTAGCCAAAGCATCGTCCATGCAATTTTCTTCTCTTGGGACGTGGTTTAAGAACACTTGGTCGAATCTTTCGAGTAAACAAGAAGCATATTGGTGTCACAGGTCTACAAGCATCTAATAAAAATGAGTATCCAAAAGAAAGTAAACGTTTTCCCTACTATCTGAATAAATATAATATAGACATATCTAAAGGAAAGAGGAACTTCAAGGTGATGCCAGAGAAAAGCGTCAAGGAAAGCAGCTCACCGAGAAGTCCACGCCAACTATACGTCAGGGACGAGCTCCGGATGAATACCCAGATGCACCTGCCTCAGAGCCTGTACAATTAAGTACAGAAACGTAGCATGAGTACATAAACAGATATGTACCCAGTGAGTATCCCGTCTAATCTCGAAGAAGTAGTGACGAGAGGTAGACGTGATACTTACTAGGGTCAAAATTAAATAACATAATTTAATAAGGGCTAGGCAGGTATAACAGTCGTAGTGATCATAAAGACATAAAATATCAAGTATAATTGTAATTACCTTTGCATGTCAAATTCCACTAACATATAATGTACTAAATTTCCTTCTCACATGAACCAGTTTATACAATTACAACAAAACTCTCTGTAATTTATATAGCACATAGTATGTCGTAAGCGTACGGCCGAAGCGTCGCGAAAATAAATGTGCATTGCCGAGGGTCGAACGGCTCGAAACATAGATGCATCTATTACCCCACTCGTGAATCAAACATGCGACGCGGTTGACATAATGGTAGGGCTATCCCGCTCACGAATCATACATGCAACGCAGGTGCCGTATACATACACAAAATTATCAATATTTAAGGATTTAACAGAGATCATACTTAAAAGCAAGAACTTAAGCAATATGATTTTTGAACATAACTTCCTAATACTCTCATACCAATTCAAGGATACTATGCGACTCAAAATACATTTAGGGACACATGTAAGGCACATAAAAGCATGCTTGTGAGTCCTAAAACTACCTAACACAACATACTAGGTGTTACGCACGGACTCTTGTCACTTCGTACGCGTGTAGCCCCCACAAATAAGGACATGCAATTATTCATAATCACCTATGGGGACAATTCTCTCTTACAAGGTTAGAAAGGAGACTCACCTCATGTAGAACTTACTTTCCGGGTCAATAATGCGCCCGAATCTCCAAACTCGTCTCCCAAGGATTCGAAACTAGTCAAACGTTGCATAAATACATTAATTTAAACTCAAAAGCATGGAATTTCCCTATTTAATTAACCATTTTAGCCTACTTTCTCAAAATACACCCCCGGGCCCACATGCTCGGATTTCGGAAATTTTTGAAGGAAATACTTACCCATATCCTAAGGATCATTAATATATAGTTTGTGTATGCTTCCATAGAAAATTCCTTGGTAATTCCTCCATTTTTCATAAAACCTAGGTTTTTACTCTAACCCATGAATTTCCTCTAATTTGTGTGTTAATCTACCTTAGAATCCATGTATTAGACTAAGTTTATGGTAGGAATTACTTACCTCAAAGTAGCTAGGTCGTTTGCCTCTCTTGAATGCTAAAAATCACCCCAAGGAATAATAAGAATGCCAAAAAAATGACTAAGTCCCGTTATTAAAAACACACTGCCCAGTTGCTCCTTCTATGCGAACGCAGCCTGGGCAGTGCGTTCGGTGAGTAAGTGGCCAGGCCTTCAGAGGCCTCTATGCGAACGCGGAGGAGACCTTGTGAACATGGAGGTTAGCTGAGCTAGACCTTCGCGGACGCGGCAGGTGGGGCGCGGACGCACTGGGTAAGGGGCTAAGCTGGGCTGGCCCATCGCCATACCCTATGCGAATGCGGGGGCAAGGTGCGAACGCACTGGGTCAGGAACCCAACCCATTGCGTTCGCGGGGAAGTTATCGCGAACGCACAGAGCATCCACCACCCCTGCCCAGTTACTTCTTCGCGAACGCGGTCGCCCCTCCGCGAACGCGGAGAAGGAAACCAGACCTGGAAATTTCTGGTTTTTAGCATTTAGCTCCGAGGGGTCCGAAACTCACTCGAGTCCCCCGGGACCCGTCCAAAGGCACTGGCCGGTCTGTATTCATGATACGAACTCGCTCGAATTTTTGAAACGTGAAAAACAACAACGGAACCAAGAATCCGACCCCAAATCAAATTGAATCAAACTTTGAACTTCAAGTTTTAGAATTCTCTTTCAAAGCGCCGAACCTACCTATACTACTCGGAATGACACCAAATTTTGCAAGCATGTCATAAATGACATAACGGAATTATTCCCAATCTCGGAATTCCTTTCGGACCTCGATAGCACAAAAACACGTCCCAAACCACAATATGAACTTAAGAAAACTCTTATTTCGCTATTGGGCGCCGAAACACTCCCGGGTCATCCAAAACCCATTCCGAACATACACCCAAGTCCAAAATCATCATACGAAGCTACCGGAATCGTCGAAACTAGATTTCGAGTTCGTTTACTCAAAATGTTGACCGAAGTCAAACTTGGCCTTAAAGGCCAACCTTAAGGAACCAAGTGTTAATGTACCATTCCAAACTCTTCCAAATCCCGAACCACCCGTTCCCACAAGTCATAAATCATTAAAATCAACTACGGGAAGTCTCATTTAGGGGAACGGGGTCCTAAAATGCAAAACAATCGTTCGGGTCATTACAATCAACATCGACTTGGAATAGGCTTGAGATCTAGCGTTAAGAACAACTAAGAATAATAAGAACAATAAGAAAAGTAGGAAGTTGTAAGCAAGTGAAAGAGAAAAATGTTATTATTTCTCAGTGATTGCGTATCATATGTCGTGGTTACAAATGAACATGGTTCCTCTTTATATAGTAGAGGAATCCCGAATAAGGTATAACGTTAATTCCGAAAACAAAATACATGATTGATATCAATAACCGTTAATGGTTCTGTCAATCCCGAGATTCCCGCCGAGATTTGTGGTCGATTGCGGATATCTCGTTATTCCGTTACTCGATGTCGATCTTGCTCGATCTAGATCCTTTAGTCTCCACATTCTTCAAGCTCGAGCTTGCTTCGATATGGACTTAATCTCAAGGCAGACCCTCGAGCCCATAAAATTGGTCATGCTCGATTTTAGCCGTATACAGATTGTCCCCGCGTTTCTTAGAATGAAATGATAAGAAACGACTTGAGTCTCGATTCTCCTACACCTCGATCATGACGTTGTTTCCATGACGTAAGCGACGGATGTTACCAAAATGTCCCATTAGTTCGGTTCCCCGAAAACCATCAATGCATGTTAGTCGTCGGTCGCCCAGTAGTATTACCGAACCGTCGTCACCAGCCTATAAATACCACCTCATTTGCTTATTCAAACTTTACTTTGCTTTGATAAAAAAAACTCTTAACCGTCCAATCCTTCTTATCTTTCTTTCATCGCCGCCAGTTACGGCACTGTTGCTTTTACCGGAGCCACCAATTTCATACCTTCATTCTACCTTCTACACATATACAAATAGCGAAGACCTCTAAGACTGTGCCGCAAAAAGAGAAAGCTTCATATTCTTTCTCCCGGCCGGCCGGTGTTAAGACGCTAGTAGAACCGGCCCCCCATGAATACGCTCCTGGCCCATGCATTCTCAAATCTGACTTTTAAGTCAAGAACTCCTCATCGGTGCTGGGACGACGCGAACATGTGTCGATGTACATGTGTTCAATTACTAAGGGCCACGTCGAGGCTATGAAGAAGGACTACAAATGGGGTTCGGGGGTAGTGGTGTGCATTCCTTCACCTGAAGAGAGCATCACCACACACGTGAAGGGGTTCTTAACTGTTTACACTTACCCATTCACGCTAGGTCCCATCGACCCGGTGATTTTTGACTTCTGCAGAAGGTACGGAATCACCCTCGGTCAAATACATCCTTCACTTTGGCGCATAGTTATCATGTTGCGCTTCTTCTCCAATGAGGCCGGGGGGTTGGAGTTCACTCTGAACCATCTTGTTCGGTTGTACCGGCCTCGACTCTATCGAGGGATAATTAAGCTTCACTGTCGAGCAACAAAGACTTTATTCTCGAGCATCGACGAGGGTAAAGATCGAGGTTGGATGAGCCGATTCATACGGGTGAGGACCTGTGACATAATACCAAAGGAAAAGATGTTGTTCCCTGAGGAATGAAATCTCAAACGTAAGTGAATTTTTATTTTTCGATTTTCGTGTTTCTTTGGATTTTCCCTAACATTTTTCTTTATCATGTAGTTGTCCCTTGGATGCCTCAGGCGGTTCCCAATTTTGAAGACTGGATCCAAAAGCTCGCCTCTATTTCGACTCGTCCTGAACGAGCGTGGATGGATTTGGCCAAGGGCGGGTGGGAGGCCAGGAACTATGGTAAGGATCTCTTCTTACGCATTCCTAAGTAATTACATGCTTTTTTATTTCTATCGTTTCCTCATGTAGGTCTGACAAAAGATGCCACTCTGAGGCCTTCGAATGAAGGAGGAGAAATCAAGTCTCCGACTCTGAGGCCGGAGAAGGGTAAAAAGAGAAAGGATCTCTCGCAATCAGAGGTTTCCAAACCCAAACCTCGAAGGGTGAGGAGAAAAATAGTCGCTCTCTCGGCGGACACGGTCCAAAAGTTGAGAGACCAAAACGGGGAAGAAGAAGAAGACACTTAGCGTTGATAATCCGCCCTAGGAAGGACGTCGAGGTCTCCCCACCTTCCGAGATGCCACCTGTTGTAACCAAGCCTTGTATCGAGGAGGCTTTGAAGAAAAATTCAGGGGTGAACCCCGGGTCTCCTGAGGTCGAGGTGGTTTCTCGATCAACAACTTGTCCACCAGGCGGAGTCAGTTCTGAAACTCAGAAGATTGGATAGAGTATCCCGAGCGATTCACTCGGAGCCACGACAATAGGTCAACTACCTTCAATGCCGATCTTTTCTGAAGAAGCAACACGGAAGGCCCAAAGGCTGAAGACACCCAAGATCGGCGGAGGCTCTAGCGCAAGTGATCCTTTCCGGGATTGCTTCATGGGGGTTGATGACGCCTCTAATATTACTAATGCTTCGATTCTCATGGCGTAAGCCCAACGTATTTTTTCCAAGGTATGTACCAGTCGATATTGGGTTATTTCCTTTCGCCTCTTTCCTGACAAATCTAACTTGTGTTTTCTTATTTGTGTAGGCCTCTGCCAAATTCTGAGATGGCCTTAGTCAGTGTGAAGCCGAACTCCAGAGGTCTAGGAAGAGAGAAATGCCCTAAAGATACTTTGTGGCCAAAAGGACGAGGTCATAAAGGATCTTCAAGCGGACCTGGCCAAGGCTCATAAAGAGGAGACCGAGTTAGACAAGCAGGTAACCACCCTTCTGATAAAGTATGGAATCAACTCGACTGTGGAAGCTAATACTTCGCTATATCAGCTGCAGTAAAAGGTGGAGAAGATCGAGTTGCTCCGGGCAAAGGTCGATCAATTCAAGGCCAACTGTGATAAATGGAAAGGTAGAATGATCGCCTTGCTGCGGAAAAGGAGGCAACTTTGGCCAAACTATCCTCGGCCGAGGCCTAACTCCAAAGCCTTAGAGAGAAAAGTTTGTCCCAAGATAAGAGGGTCAAAGAACTCGAAGCTGGACTTGCTGAGGCCAAAGTAGAGACCGAGAAGATTAAGCTCATGGCAGACAAGTTCATTGCCATGTACCGGGCCGATGCTGAAGCTTTTCAAACACAACTAAAGGAGGCTTCCGACCGGGAAAAGTGGCATAGTGATTTGGAAAAGTGACAATACCGGAGGGAAACCCTCGAGGAAATTCATGCTCGAGGTTTTGACCTCTGCAAGGAAATTTCTCGGGTCAAAGAGCTCGAGACCGAAGCCAGGCAACTCGCCTCTTCCGATGATGATGATGACGCAGAGGGTAGCCGAGGCGAGTCCGGAAGTGGAGAAGATAGAGATGAGGCCGCTGAAGAAAATGCTCGAGAGGAAGTCGGTCCTATAGGACTAGCCCCGATCGTAGTTAGATTCTAACTTCTTTTCTTTTCTCTTTTGTAAGGCTTTGACTGGCCTCTTGTACATGTTTTTTGACACAATAGAAAATTTCTCTTTGATGCCTTCGTAAATTTCTCTTTGGTGCCTTCGTATGTTTCTTTGTCTTCATCGAAAACACTGAAAATTTTTATTGTTGTGATTTATTATCTTCAACTCGTAACCAAAGTAAATCCTTAAGTTTTTGGACCCTTACGTTTTTGAGTTATGCGGGGGTAAGTCCCTGAATTCGAAATATGTTCGAGACCTAATCCCAGGGGTGGCCCAATCGAATTGATAGATGTGTTATCGTTAATAATCAAGTTCAGATGAATCTTGAATTTAGGATAAAGTAAACCCTTAGGTTTTTATCAAATGATTGTTAAGTTTTTCGAGCTTACCACAATATACCCTTTAGGTGAACCTTCGAGTTGTAATTGACATTTGTTCGAGCTCGGAATATTGGAACCCTTGGGTTCGAATCGAGTGAGAATGAGGTATCAAACTCTTATTGTATTGGCCCTTAGGCTCTTTATGTCGGCCCTTAAGCTCTTTAGATTTGGCCGATTGGGCCTCTAAAAATGGCTATTATTTTTCCCTTTTCGGCTAAAAGACTTAGTGAAAATTTCTTTATGCCTTAGCATATGTTTTTTGTACCCATTGGGTTTTTCGAGGGTCCGATAATTGGAACCCTATTTTTCTTTTTGTGCCTTAACGTGTTTGTGTTAAGATATTTTGATACCCCTTGAGGTTTTTTTGAAGGCTGATATTATCAAATCCTTTAAATTATTCGAGGGATGATTTTATCGGAGCCCTTTTTTTTATTTTCTTTGCTGAGAGTATCCTTATTTAACCGGTTTTTCAAAGTATTTGAAGGCCTTTTGTTTATAGCGGAAGGCGAACGTCTCCAAGCAGCGTTATTTTGGCTGTAGCCTTTAATGTGGTTGTAGCCTTCGGGTATGTCTCTTGGACTTATTTCCCGATAACGTTTCAAACTTGTTCGAAGTGTTATTCCCCAAGTATGGTGGTCTTGGCCTATGTATCGAGGGGAGCCTCTCTAAGGTATTATGATTTTGAACTTAGATAGGTCGAGTGTGCAGTCCCCGAGTGTTCTAGGTATGCTTTTACTTGTCCCTTGAGCCATTTTTCACAAGTGTTAGTTTCACACAATAGATCAAAATCATAAGTACATGACTTGTATCGTAGAAGATTTACTTCGAAACATGGGATGTTCGAGAAAAGAGAATGCTTCTTTGGATAATTTATACATGCGTACATGTTTTGTTGTCGAGACTCGACTAATCTATATGGACACGGTTCATACGACCGTTTTGCCCATTACAAATTTTCCTATCGAGAACCATTGATACTAGGTACATTTCTCGAACACATAACATCCGAGGGTGATGCCTCCTAGTATTCGAGGTTGATTACAAATAAGCCTTGGATACTATTGAATTATCCTCAGGTAGCACATAATTGTTGCCTCATTAAAAACCTTGCCGAAAAAAACCCATTTGCTATAAAAACCAGTCTAAGGGAAAAAGAGTGTAATGCGTACTTTCAAACCTGAGGTCTCGATTTCTTGGGTCAAAGTCCTTAGCAATAGTAGCGCCTAAGGAGTGATATGTCCAGTTATTCGACAATGGTTCGCAGTTCATTTTTCCGAGGTTGTAAGATCCTTCCCCGACTATGTCGTGGACTTGGTAGGGTCCTTCCCAGTTAGGACCGGGTTTCCTTTCGTTAGGGTCTCGAGTGTTGATGGTGACTTTTTTAGGACTATGTTGCCTACTTTGAAGTGTCGATTGGAACGAGTGCAGCATCTCATCTTTCATCCAACAACTTTAGACTGGTATTCATGGCCTTGTGGTTCAATTCCTCTGTTTCATATCGAAACCTAGCGCTGGTTTCTCCCACTTCGACTGGTATCAAGGCTTCAGAGCCATACACTAAGGAAAACGGAGTTGCTCCTGTACCGGACTTTGACGTTGTCCGATAAGCCCATAAGACCTCGGGCAATGTTTCTCTCCACTTCCATATGGCTTCGTTTAGCCTTTTCTTAAAGTTTTGGATGATAGTATTGTTTGTTGATTCGGCCTGTCCGTTCCCACTAGGGTGATACGGTGTCTATAGTATCCTCTTTATTTTGTGATCTCTGGGGAATTTCGTTACTTTGATGCCGATGAACTGTTTTCCATTATCACATACTATTTTCGCGGGTATCCCGAACTGGCATGCGATGTGATCCCATATAAAATTGATCTCTTCTTTTTTCCTAACCTTTTCAAAGGCCTGTGCTTCAACTCATTTAGAGAAATAGTCAGTCATAAATAATCTGAACTTAGCTTTACCTGGGGCCGATGGCAGAGGACCGACGATGTCCATTCCCTATTTCATGAAGGGCCATGGGGATAGGACCGAGTGAAGTTGTTTGCCAGACTGGTGGATCATCGGTGCAAACCTTTGACATTTATCGCATATTCGAACGAACTCTTTAGAGTCTTTTTCCATGTTATCCCAATAATATCCTGCGATGATGACAGCGCCAGAATAGTTCCCACAAGTGCCTTCGTGGATTTCTCGCAGAACATAGCCAGTATCTCCCGGTCCCAAGCATAATGCCAATGGACCATCGAACTTTCTCCTGTATAATGTTCCTTCTTCGTCTAATGTGAATCGAGCGGCTTTAGTCCGTAAGGCCCTTGATTCTTTGGGATTCGATGGTAACTTCCCATTCTTCAAGTATTTGGTGTATTTGTTTCTACATTCCCAGGTTAAGCTTGTAGAATTTATTTCAGCATGTCCTTCCTCGATCAGATCTCGAGAGTTGGAAGACAGTCCCCGAGTTGATCTCATCTTCTTCGACCGATTACCCCAAATTAGCAAGTGCATCTTCCTCGGTATTTTGTTCTCGAGGTATATGTTGTAGAGTCCACTCTTTGAAGCGGTGCAAGGTTACTTGCAATTTTTCTAAGGACCTCTGCATCCTTACCTCTCGAACTTCAAAGGTTTCGTTTACCTAGTTAACTACCCGTAGGGAGTCACATTTAGCTTCAACGTGTTCCGCTCCCAAGCTTTTAGCTAGCTCGAGACCTGCAATCATAGCCTCATACTCGGACTCGTTGTTGGTCAATTTTGCAATTTTAATTGATTGTCTAATAATATTGCCCGCAGGAGGTTTCAAAACAATGCCGAGCCCGGACCCTTTCACATTCGAGGCACCGTCCGTGAAGAGAGTCCATACCCCCAATGATGTATCTGATTTTAGTAGAAGTTCCTATCCCACTTCGGGTACGAGGGTTGGCGTAAAGTCGGCCACGAAGTCTGCTAAAATTTGAGACTTGATGGTCGTTCGGAATTGATATTCGATATCGTACCGACCAAATTCGACGATCGATTTGGCCAATCGGCTCGATAGTTAGGGCTTATGAAAAACATTTCGGAGTGGATAAGTGGTTACCACGCTTATGGGGTGGCACTGAAAATATGTTTTTAATTTTCTAGATGCACTTATTAATGCAAGTGCCAATTTCTCTATGTGTGGATACCTAGTTTCAGCATCTCCTAAGGTTCGACTTACGTAATAAACAGGAAACTGCGTACCTTGCTCTTCTCGAACTAGTACACCACTTACCGCTATCTCGGACGCTGCCAAGTATAAGTACATCTTCTTGTCTTCCTTTGGAGTGTGGAGCAGAGGTGGGCCCGATAAGTATCGTTTCAATTCCTCCAGTGTTTGTTGACATTCTGGGGTCCATGCGAAATCATTTTTCTTTTTGAGTAAAGAAAAGAACATGTGGCTTCGATCTGATGACCTCAAAATTAATCGACCCAAGGCAGCTATCTGTCCAGTTAGCCTTTGTACGGATTTCACACTGTCTACGACGGTGATATCTTCAATGGCCTTAATCTTATCGGAGTTAATTTCTATCCCCCGATTTGATACCATGAAGCCGAGGAATTTGTTTGAACCGACTCCGAAAGCACATTTTTCGAGGTTAAGTTTCATGTTGTACTATTTCAAGATTCCAAATGTCTTCTGCAAATGAGTCAAGTGGTTCTCTACGCACAGGGACTTAACTAACATATCGCTAGTGTAAACTTCCATCGATTTACCTATATGTTCATCGAACATTTTGTTAACTAGGTGTTGGTATGTAGCTCCGACATTTTTTAGCCCGAAGGGAATTACATTGTAACAATAAGTTCCATACTTAGTTATAAAGGAAGTCTTTTCTTGTTCTTCTAGGTCCATCTGGATTTGATTCAACCCAAAATAGGAGACAAGAAAGGTAAGGATCTCGTGGCCGGCCATGGCATCGATCATGCGATCGATGTTAGGCAGTGGAAAAGAGTCTTTTGGACATGCTTTTTTTCAAGTCCTTATAGTCCACACACATTCTAAGTTTGTTCCACTTTTGGGGACTACGACTACATTAGCTAACCATTCGGGATATTTTACTTCCCGAATGGAACCTAATTTAAGAAGCTTGGTTACCTCCTCTTTTATGAAGGCGTGCTTTACCACGGAGTGAGGTCTTCTCTTTTGCTTTTCGGTCTGAACTTGAGATCCAGGCTTAGTCGATGAGTTGTTATCTTCGGCGGGATTCCTGTCATGTCTAAATGGGACCATGCAAAGCAATCCATGTTATCAATAAGAAATTGAATGAGTTTTTTCCTGAGTTCGGGGGTCAAACCCGTTCCTAGGTATACCTTTCGTTTGGGTAGATACTCTGTCAATATCACTTGTTCCAGCTCCTCGACCGTTAACTTGGTTGCATCTGATTCTTCGGAAACAATGAAAGTTCGAGAGTGAGAAAATCCTCTTCTTCTTCCTCGATTACTTGTTTCTCCGACTCGGTCGAAGCTGGGGCCGGTGATTTCTATTTGGTCGCATGCTTGTCTTTGATGCTCAATTTTTCTGAGGTTGAAGGTGTTGATATCCGCGTCACCTCGTCGACTGCAAACATTTCCTTTGCAGCGTGTTTTTCCTCGTAAACTCTTTTCACACCATCCAATGTTGGGAACTTCATGTTGTGGATCCAGGGCCTTCCAAGTAGTGCATTGTATCTCATTTCACCTTCGATGACATGGAATTTTGTATCTTGGATAGTCCCAACCACGTTTACTGGTAGGACTATCTCCCCTTTCATTGTTTCACTAGCCATGTTGAAGCCATTTAGGACTCGAGATGAAGGTACAATTTGGTCTAGCAAGCCGAGCTGCTCTACGACCCTCGATTTGATTATGTTTGCTGAGCTACTTGGATCCACTAGAACACATTTAACTTGAATTTTAATTAACAAAATAGAAATTAACAGGGCGTCGTTATGCGGCTGAGAGATGCCTTCTGCTCATTCGTCATTGAACTATAGAGTGCCTTCAGGCATATAGTCTCGGGTCCATTTTTCTCTGGTGATCGACACCTTGGTGCATTTGAATATAGGCCCTTGTGGGTTTTCTACCCCGTGACGATCATGTGAATAACATGCTGAGGTTCTTCTTTCTCGTTCTTTTTGTTGGCGTCTCTCTCCCTGAAGTGATTTTTGGCTCGATCACTGAGGAATTCTCGAAGATGACCTTCGTTGAATAATCGAGCTACTTCCTCCCTTAGTTTTCTGCACTCTTCGGTCTGATGGCAATGAGTGACGTGATACTTACACATTAAATTCGGGTTCCTTTGAGAAGGATCGGTCTATATAGGTCTGGGCCACCTAGTGTCCTTGATCCTTCCGATAGCTGATACAATCCCTGATGCATCGATACTGAAATTGTACTCCGATAGCCGAGGTTCTTCTGTGGGATCTCTGTATTTGTCGAAGCCAGTTTTATTCATACGTCCTCGAGAGTTCTTCCCTCGGTCACCCCTTCGATCGTTCCGGTCGGGGTTGCGTCTCAGATGGTTATTCCTTAGATCTGAAACATATGGCTGATACTGATCTTTATTCGGCCTTGATTCTCTATCAACACCTCTTTGATTTTTACGTATCGACCGGTTTGGATGTACTGAACTTGAGGGGGCTCCCAGTTGGTCGTTCTCAACCCTGATCTTTGACTGATATCGGTTGTGAACATCTGCCCAAGTCACAACAGGGTATTCGACTAAATTCTTCTTCAACTTTTGTGATGCGATTGAACTCCGATCGTTTAATCCTTGGGTGAAATCTTGAACAACCCAGTCATGAGTAACTGGTGGTAATTCCATACGTTCTATTTGGAATTGAGATACGAGCTCTCTTAGCATCTAGTTATCCCTCTGCTTCACTTTGAAGAGGTCTGATTTTCTCGTTGCAACCTTTATGGCCCTAGCGTGTGCTTTTATGAACGAATCCGCTAACATGTCGAATGAATCGATAGGATTTGGCGGTAAGTTGTGATACCAAATCATAGCTCCCTTCGACAGGGTTTCCCTGAACTTCTTCAGCAATACGGACTCGATTTCGTCATCCTCCAAATTGTTTCCTTTTATGGCGTATGTGTAGGAAGTAACATGCTCATTTGGGTCAGAGGTCCCGTTGTATTTAGGTATATCGGGCATACAAAACTTCTTTGGGATGGGTTTCGGAGCCGCACTCGGATGGAATGGTTTTTGCACAAACCTTTTGGAGTTCATTCCCTTTAAGATCGGTGGTGCCCCTGGTATCTTATCAACTCGAGAGTTATAAGTTTCCACCTTCTTGTCGTTGGCCTCGATTTTCTTTTCTTCCGATTCTATTCTCTTAGTAAGATCCTCGAGCATCCTCATTATGGCAGGGTCGGTTGTCGAAGTACTATCACCCGATCTTTCAGGAACTGACTCAGTACGACGAGTAGCCTCTTGTTCGACCTTATTTGGTGCCCTGTGCTGATTTTGCAACTGAGCAAGGCATTTTGTTGGGCTTGCAGATTTTCAAATATTATTTGGAGACTGACTCCTTCGTCTCCTCTACCCTATGTACATTGACTGTCAGTTCGACCCTCTCTGCGTACACTTCCTTCAGGGTCCGCGCCTAAATCCGTATTTAGAGCAATCTGCGAACTGACATCAACTGGATTGGCGGGCGGTGCTCCTCCGAGGTCGACCTGTGGCACCTCGTTTCCAGGAGCAATAACATTCTCGTGTTCCCCGTGGAGTCCGAGGCCATTGTCGCCTTGTGTAGTTGTGTTTTACGAGTTTGACATGATTTAACCTGAAAACAAAATTTTTGGCAAGAAACACGTGTAAAATAGTGTGTTATACCAGAATTAGCATTGAACAATCACTATTATCCTTAGCCCCACGGTGGGCGCCAAACTCTTTACCTCGAAATACGAGTAACAATTAAACTTGTAATGTGGTTATAAGGATACGCGATCTGATTCAATGCCAATTGATAAATGACTAAATAAATGTATTAAGTGATAAAAACGGATCAAACAATTTCCGTTTGCAAGTTATCGACCTCGGCTTGGAATAGGCTCGAGATCAAGCGTTAAGAACAATTAAGAATAATAAGAAAGATAAGAACAGTAGGAAATTGTAAGCAAGTGAAAGAGAAGAATGTTATTATTTCTCACTGATTATGTATCATATGTCGTGGTTACAAATGAACAAGGTTCCTCTTTAGATAGTAGAGCAGTCCTAAATAAGGTATAACATTAATTCCGGAAACAAAATACATGATTGATATCAATAACCGTTAATAGTTTTGTCAATCCAGAGATCCCGCCGAGATTTGTGGTCGATTGCGAATATCTCGTTAGTCCGTTACACGATGTCGATCTTTCCCGATCTTGATCCTTCAGTCTCCGTTTTCTTCGAGCTCGAGCTTGCTTCGATATAGACTTAATCTCGAGGCAGACCCTCGAGCTCATAAAATCGGACATGCTCGATTTTAGCCGTATACACTTTACATGACTATAATTCAAGAGCCTATCAAATTATTTTAAGCAAGTGGCGAAGTTGGATCACCTAGAGGAAAATGAGTGATGACTAGAGAGCTATTAAAAGATAAGGACCCGTTTGGCCATATATTTTTCCAAAATATATTTGATTTTTGGCAAATACATGTTTGGCGATATATTTTATCTATATTTTGGCAAATACCAAAACCCAAAACCCAAATCCCAAAACCAGCTCAAGGCCTAAAATATCACTATTATATATTTTAAAAATTGCCCCAAACTTTGGTATTTTATAAAAGAGCCCACCACTTATTATTTTGTAACAATGTTGCTTTGTCTTCTTGGTCATCTGATAGTGTATTATGTAATTCATTATAAAAATGATAATTTTGTACCAAATTTATTTATGTTTAGGACTATGATTTGCGATAATATAATGAATGTTATTGATAAAAGGTATTGTTGGGTATTTATGATAGTTTTTAGCACTTGCGGGTATAAGTCATGTTTCATATTTTTACAACAATAAAAAAAGTAAAATATATTTTGAAAACTTATGTCCAAACACATTTTCATCTTCAAACCAAACTTCACTCAAATCAAATTTTTCAAAACAAATTTGGGAATCTATGGTCAAACGCTAGCTAAGTATCCAATTGTTTATTGCATCAATGGTCAAGTGCAACAATCCAATAAAATTCGTACAACCCCCGGAAATATTTGTGATTATGTCGTTTGTGTCTGAAAGAACGCGATAAATCTAGCGTGTATACCATAAACAGTGAACTTACTTGTTCTTTGCAGCGAAAGTGGAAGACGGATAACGGCGACTGGTACTACTGGTCGGTGGTGATTGTCACAGTGTAGATCAACCCTATAATTGTAGTAAAAGACTAAGTGTAGGATAAATATTTAGTTGTACATTGTATGTGTACTTATATAGGAAATACTAGGTTACAGTAATTACTAAAACGAAAAAAGGTCTGATATGTCCCTCTACTACGATAAATTATCTAAAGTTGTCTCCCGTTATACTATCGGACCATAAAACTACTTATTGTCTTACTATCCACACACATTTATCCTTAAGTGGACGGAGGGGGCATGTGGCACTCATCCGTGCCTTTATAAAATCTGGTATCATTAGACTTGTCCGGTCCATATTACCCAAACAAATTAACTCGTAAAATATAACTCAAAAAGAATGATTAATCATTTTAAATCTACCTCTGTTGGGGACGAAGTACTCGCGTTCTATATGTGATCAAAGTAATAATACTTCAAGCAAATTATCAACTGGGAAAAAGAAAGATAGAAGATGAAGATTACAAAGATTATAGATCTCAAATTCCATATATGGACGCCCATTTAATTTACCTCCACAAATATTTTACAAAAGGAAATATTAGAAATTGCAACAACAACTACCCAGTAAAGTTCTACAAATAGAGTCTGGGGAAGGTAATACGTACGGAGACCTTACTCCAACCCGATAGGGTAGAGAGGTTGTTTCCAATCGACCCTCGGCAAATATTAGAAACTGCAAAAAGAAAAAAAAGAAAAAAAAAGATTCAACAAAATTGTTTGATGAGATTCACTCTCATCTTTTACCATCATATCTTTACAGAAGAATTTCTTTTACCCAAAATTCTATAGAACAGTGTCAAAATTCCTCCTTATTTTTCTCCATATGTGGAAGCTACTTGGAGCATCAGAACTATTTCTTTCTTTTTATTTAATTTTTTGACTTGTAGCCTCCTTTTTCATGATTTAGTTGATAAATCCCAGGATTGAAGATTCAAGCCACTGCAACTGTGCCATTTCGTACAACTTTATTTGCATCAGTTTCTTTAGTGGGGGTCTCAGTTTTTTGCTTGTGAGGATCTCTTTGATGCAAAAAGTTTCTATTTTCTTTCATTAGCTTTATTTCCAACAGAAAAGGAATTAATGATAAATTTTGTTTAAATCGACAGCCTTGATAGAGCTTAGAGCATAAAGGGTTTGATGAAAATGGCCGTAGGAGTATAACTTAGTGTTGGGGTTTCTTTTGAGTTATATTTTACGGTTTAATTGGTTTGGGTATCGGGTATATGGATCAGGTCAAGTCTTGTGATACCAGATTTAAAAGAGGCACGTATGAGTGCCACCTTTCCCCTCCGTCCACTTAAAGATAAATGTGTGTGGATAGTAAGATAGTAAGAAGTTTTATGATCCGATAGTATAATGGGTGACTACTTTAAATAATTTATCATCATAGAAGAACATA
Organism: Nicotiana undulata; assembly: GCA_005239495.1. Lineage (NCBI taxonomy): Eukaryota > Viridiplantae > Streptophyta > Magnoliopsida > Solanales > Solanaceae > Nicotiana > Nicotiana undulata. The sequence goes on along the minus strand of ML283760.1, from coordinate 5,134 downwards.
TCAGACCCTCTTCCATCACTAAAATTACTGGGTTTTAACTTAGTAGGCCCTAAAAGTACCCTTACGGGTGGACTCTATTACCGAGTGAAATTATGACAATGTCCGTGTGAAATTGATCACTGCTGATTTCAAATTTGGATAAAAAACACTACAGTTATGATAAATTAGCGGTCAGGTAACACTAGTCAATTTAAGATAATCATCACAGTACATAAACTTAGACGTGTTTGGCTTGAGTAACTTGGACAACAATGTTTCATAAAGACAACAACCCTGCTTCTTTGGAATTAAAGCGCAATTGTTATTGTAACGGTAGAAATGTTTATTGTGTTGTTTTCGGTAGAAAAATATTTTTGATATCTCAAAAAGAAATATTTCAAAATTATGTCTAGATTCATTTTCACACCATTATATTAATGAGTCATTATTATAGTAATTATTTTAATATATTTGTATTGCTAATTAATTAAGTTTGAATTCAATTTTTGAAATATGACAATTAAGTGATAGTAGTTATCATACGTTATTTGTTAACGTTTTTATCACAATTTTTATGATTACTTTTGTAACAGAAAAGTTTTAATTGATTGCTTTGATTGTTAACGTATGGTTTTCATCAGATTGTGAAGTTTTGGACTATATATACTTTGTTGTTTTTCATCTTTTTAGAGTAGTGAAAATAACAAAGTTAAAAACTTTTCTTCCCTTTTCTGTTGTGCTGGGTTTTTTTTATACAATTTTTGTTGTTTCTGTTCCTAGTTATACTAGAAGAGTTTGTTGAATCCTGGGGATACGCCTAATAATATTCATTTCGGTGTGGGCGAAATATCCTTAAGGACAGTGTCCTTGACACGCCTCAAGCTAAACTTTTTATTCTCCATAATCATCCAATTTTTTCCAACAATTTTTAGCTTGTTCTAAAATCGATAGTTTTCTAATCAAAAGCCATCTAAGTTGCTCAATAAATCCAAGCGGGTTTAAGTAATACATACTGGTGATACAAAAATAATTTACACTTGTTTACCCTTAAAACACATATTAATTAAATTTGTATACGGTTTTAAGGATATGTGGATTGATTCAATACAAATAATCAAGAATATTGGATAAACTATTTAAAGACAAAATAAATGACCAAACTCGATGCAACGTTCTGGTCTAGCCCGAATCTATGTTGAACAGTAGCTTTCACTCGATCAGTCCCTTGCTTCGAATCCAATTGCGAATGAAGAACAAAACAATTAAGTAAGAGCTTTTACAATAGCTAGAAATCAAAGAATGAATTTTTATTGCCTTGATTTGCGAGTTAAAACGTTAGTTATCACAGAAAAAACTTTCACTTTATATAGTAGGAGAGTTTCATCCCTAGTACAAATCTAAAAAAGGTAAAAATCCTCCTTTCTCGTTAATTACTGATTCATAACCGACATCGGGCGAGATCTGCGTCGTGTTATCCGGTTAGGTACGGATATCACGGCCCTATAGTCGTGCGTAACCGTTTGCCATATTTTTCGAGGTCTTAGAGCTCGTTTTGGGTCCGGGGAGCGTTGCTTTATCACATCCGACGATGAGCACATCGTTCACCTTTTATTGGTCTCGGTACGAAAGGCTCTCAACCTCGATTTCAACCTCGTGCGTCTATGCCCTTCTTCCGTCTTCTTCACCGGGAAATCGCGGTATGCATTGTCCCCGATTTTACCCGTATACATATAGCCCCCTCATTTTCCGGAGAGTAGGTTTGCCGGAACGATGGGAAACGAATAGATGAACCCCAATTTCTTATGTCGTACATTATAACTGAGATGAAGGGTAAATTGAAACGTCCCATCAGTCGCGTCGTTTTGACTTCGAACACGTGTCGGTCATCGGCTGGCTATCTTCGAATGTGAAACATCGCGCATTGATTGCATTTTCCCTTGTAAAAGCTTCAACCTTTTTCACTTCTTCCACTATCCAGTTTTAGACTTTACCTCCGAACATTCTAACGGCTTTTAAATTCTCCAGATCTTCATACATTGTTCATTGACTCTTCGTATCATCATCTTCATCTTCATACTTCTACATTGAACCTTCATCCCAAACCTTCATACTTTCATACCATCTTCAAATCTCCATATTTTTCCTCAGACCTATATTTTCCAGATTATAATGGCTAAAACGTCCAAGTTAGTGGTTCAGTAGGTCATCCCTTCATCTTCCCACCCGGCCGCAGATGTCGAGGTGGCCGTTCCCAAGGTGGCTCAAGATCCCCCATGAAGAGCTTCATACGCAGGGGCTGCTCTATCGGGGATGACTTCAAGGTCGAGAAGGAATCTAGTCAACAAGACCAAGGAAAGGGAGCATGGAGATACATATGATCCGTCGGTGAAGAAACCCTACTCGTAGTCCAAGGGGACTGTAAATGGGAGGGTAAGGACGTGGTCATCCTCGGGCTCGTTGATGATATTACTACTCATGTGAAGTGGTACCTGAGTGTTTACACTTATACCTTCACGTTCGCCCCTGTAGACCCCATATTTATTTCTTTCTACAAGAGGTACAAGGTGTGTCTTGGGCAAATCCGACCTAATCCCCCCCCCCCCGAGTTTCTTTCGTTCCCTGACGAATGTAACACATCCCATAAGTATTGTCTTTCTTGGGTATTTCTTTCTTTTTCTTCTTTCTCTCATCGCCTGTGTTTGTGGTCGTGCAACTGTTGCCCGAGTTCTCGATGCAATCCCCCGATTCAAGGAGTGGATCGAGGGGATTTGTAAGTAAATACGGTACTTCGAGCGTGCATGGCGCAAGATTTCAAAGGGAAAATGGGAGGCCTGTTCTCATGGTGAGGTTCTTCTCTGAATAGTTACCATCACGCTCTTAACTTATACAGTGCTAACCCTTTCTCTTTTCTTACAGGTTTTCCTAAGACCACTGAACTTAAGCTGCTGGAGGAGGACGAGGATCCATCCTTGCTTGCCGAGCCCTCTGTTTCGAGGCAGCCTGGGGGCGGAGAAGAAGAAAAAGAGAAAGTCCTTGGGTTCCCCAGATACCGAGGTGAAGAGGAAGAAGAGGCCAACTACCTGGGTCCGGAAGCCCAAGAAGAACACCAAGTCTAGGGTACCACATCCTAACTTTCTCTACCGGATCAGGGATGAACCCGAAGAAAATGACATCATTGTCGTTCATGGGTCGACCCCTACCAGGGAGCAGGCAACGACCGAGAAAAAAGACCACGAGGTCGACCCCCTTCTGACACGGGAACCTGAGGGGGAGATGAAGGTTGTGGCCTCCCAAGATGATGCTCCTAATCCGAAGGGGGGGCGGTGTCATTGACATCGTGGAGACGCCCTCCTACACCGTGTCTATGCTCGAGGAGGCCCAAGTGGGAAGAAAAGTCAAGTGAGGGAGCGTAGGGCCTAGATAATCCTCTCAACTTGTTTTTTGACGGCATGCACATGGACGCATTGGAGTATTTTTCCGGGCTTGGTCACCTAGAGGTCCTGAAGAAGGATGTGCCTTCGGGAGTTGGTGGGCAGAGTTCGAGCCCAAAATTATTGAAGAAATTTCCCGCACCGAGCGTGGACCCTGAGCGAAAGAGAATGGTCGTTCTCACAATCTCGGAGGATTCCAGGGTCTTGTTTTCTCCAGTGGGTGTAGCCAGACCGAGAAAGACCAGGCCAAGATGAAAGAGGTGGTCACGTCGAGCTTCTTTGACGAGGCGCAATAGACGCTGAACCAGGTAAGACATCGTCCCCTAGTATCCCTTTATAATATTTCTTTAAACGTTGATGTCCTTTACTAACTTCATTGTTTTCCAGGCTTCAATGCGTCATCATGAAAGCATCCTCCGGTATCATTTAGAGGTTAGCCAGCTCGAGTTCGAGATCAAATAGTAAGTCTGGAAGAAGGACATGTACATGGATCTTAGTGAGCAACAGGGTGAGGCCCTTAAAGACCTCAGATTCTCCGGGCCGAGCTGGAAATAGCTTAGAAGGAGGCATTGACCCTGAATCGAGTACATGTCGGCCTGGTTGAGAAGGTAAAGATCTTTGAGGCTAAAAATGAGCTGCTAGTAGTGGTGACTAACGACACAACTTCGCAAGTCCAATAGAAGATAGACCTAATCGACCAGTCCGGGCCGAGACGGATGAGGTCAAGGCCATGGATGAAGGTTGGAAGGGCAGGATGGACATGCTGGCTTCGGAGAAGGAAGCTACGAAGGTGGAGCTGGAATCGATCAAGAACAACCTATGGGTGGCGAAGGACAAAGTCGATAAGAGGACTCAGCTGAATGATGATCTCCAGGCTAAGCTGAGTTCGGCCGTCTCGGAATGGGATGCTCTTGGGAAAGAATATGATGCACTTAGGTCCAAAGATATGACCTCTGTTGATGTAGAGGAAATGGTGGCCCAGTATAAAGTCATTGTGGAGTCATCCAAGACTCGTTTAAAGACGAATACTAAATACATAAAGTGGCTATCCCAGAGAGAGACCCTCGAAGAGATCCACGCCCGAGGTTTTGATTTATCGGCGTAGATCGAAGAAGCTAGGACGCTCGAGGCCAAAGCAAAGGAGCACTACGAGCCTAAGGGTCCCAAAGGCTCAGAGGGTTCTGAGGTTTCTGAGGACTCTGGCGATGAGTCGGGCTCCGGTGAAGACCAGGCGTTGATGCCTTGGTATGTTTCTAGCTTTTTATCATATGCATTTATGTCACGACCCGAAATCCCACCTTTCAGACCGTGACTGCGTCTAACGTTGAACCCGCTAGACAAGCTAACATACACAAAACTTTGACATATATAAAACAACGTAACAGTAATAAAGCCAATTAAGCTTCCAACCTCTACTGGAATATCTCAATTCCCTTAACTTTCAGCCTTTACCGAACATTTCCAAATCACTTCAAAAGTTTTTACAGCAGAAAAGTAATAATATTCCCAAAACGAATAATGAAATGATAAAGGTAACAACATCGAAAATATCCCAAAACCGAGGCGTCACAACCTCACGAACTAACTAACTGAGTGCTAAATACAAAGTCTGAAAGAACTATATAATTGTCTTGGAACTAGAAGAAAAATGAAAGACAATGAGGAAATCCAAATGTCGGAGAGACACCAAGGCCCACGAACGCCAGCGGGTATACCTTGAAGCT
>ML283759.1:3737-24752 GCA_005239495.1 Nicotiana undulata | reverse complement strand
CATAACTTCGATCCTTAGACTCCGGGTAATTAATTCCTTCATGAATTTTTGAAAATCCGAACATGGGGGCCCGGGGTCGAATTTTAGTATTCTCGGAGGAAATAGTAGGAAGTGTATAATTTGGCTTGGGAATTGGTTTATTGAGTACTTATTGATGTTAATAAATCCATTATGTCTAGATATTCCCGATTCGGAGTTGGATTCGAGAAGAAAGGCTGTGATTGAGGCTTGAATTGCATTTTCTTTGGAGCCGAGGTAAGGGTTTGGCTTAACCTCAGCTTGAGGGATTAGGTAAAGAGTCTTATTTGCTATGCGTAAGTCATGTCCAACGTATAGGCGTGGTGACGAGTGCCTATACGTTGCGGTCAAGCATGTCCGTGAGTCATTTGTGATGAAATTTACTATGTTCTTAATATTCTCCGCCCCGTGATGTAATTGGTGAATTTAAAAAGTGATACCTTGACGTTGTTTCCTGACGTGAAGAGTTATTGAGTAATTTATTTCAGTTGAGGTTTACACTGTTGAATTTGTAATTCTGATGCGAGAATGGTTATAGCTGAGACCTTTGTCGGGCATTGTTGAGTTTGTAATTGATGTTTCTCCTTGCTGGGACAATAAAATTGTATTGGATATTTCCATGCACTTGAGACTTTGTATTGTTGACTTTCACATTGTTGTTGCTCTGTTTTATTTATTGTCGCACGAGGGGACATGCCATGCTGACTGCTTGTTATTATATATGCACGAGTTGACATTCCGTGCTGAGTGATTGTGTGGTTATGCACGAGGGGACATTCCATGCCGAGTGATATTATTTATGCACGAGGGGACATTCCGTGCCAAGTGATTGTGAGGTTATGCACGAGGGGACATTCCGTGCCGAGTGTTATTATATATGCACGAGGGGACATTCCGTGCTGAGTGATTGTGAGGTTATGCACGAGGGGACATTCCATGCCGAGTGGCTGTGAGGTTATGCACGAGGGGACATTTCGTGCTGAGCGTTTATTATATATGCACGAGGGGACATGCTGTGCCTTTTCTGTTCATTATATGTTTGAGAAGCTAAATTTCTGCCTTGTCTTTACGTTTTATTTATTACCCTGTACTGCTGTGCTAGCATACTGTTACCCCTATCTGCCCAGCATGTTCTCCCCGTATCTATCTTACTTGCTTATTTCTATTGCCTTTTTCCTGTTATTATGTAAAATTGCACAGGTACATATGTTGTGTTGGTCCTAGCCTCGTCACTACTTCGCCGAGGTTAGGCTCGACACTTAATCAGTACATGGGCTCGGTTGTACTGATGCTACACCTGCACTTCTTTATGACGTGCAGATTACGCTGCCGGACCCGGTGATCACTGACGGTCGGAGCATCTCATCAGTTCATACGGGAGACATCGAGGTAGACCCGCAGACGTTCGTGGGCCCTGACGTCACCTTCTACTTTCCACTTTCAGCCCTGTCTTACTTTGTATATCAAAGACAGTTTTATGTATTCATTTCAGACCTTTTGTTTGTAGTAATCTCTTAGATAGTCTGTGAGTAGGTGACACCAGTTCTAGGATTTATTTATGGGTCTTATTTCGAAAGTGCTATGTCGTATTTTGGTTATATTGTTAAATTTCATATGGTGAGCCATCGAAGCCTTAGTTATCTTGTTCATATTTGTTGTTAATGAGTTTTAGTTATTTCAAACGTTGGCTTGTCTAGTGGGTTCAACGTTAGACGCAGTCATGGCCGGAAGGTGGGATTTCGGGTCGTGACATCAGCGCATATTGTGGAAAGACAGTATTTTAAGCAAATTTCCTAAGTTTGACTTGAAGTACATTTCAACGATATTGAGGTCCGTTTGGGATTCCGAGTTTGGGAATAGATCCGTATGGTGATTTTGGATTTAGGAGCGCGATCGGAAGTGAATTCGAATATCCGTAAGTCAATTTAAGGTCATTTGGTTAAAGATAGAAAACAGAAGGTTTTTGAAGAATTTGACCTGAAATGAAAATTTTGATATCGTTGTCGGAATGCGATTACGGAAGTTGGAGCAGGTCCGTAATGTCGAATATGACTTGCCTGCAAAATTTGAGGTCAATCGGACGTGGTTTGATAAGTTTCGGCATCAAATGTGGAAGTTGGAAATTTCAAAGTTCATAAAGTTGAATTCTTTCGCGATTCGTGTTTTCAGAGTTGTTTGATGTGATTTGAGGCCTCGACTAAGTCCGGGATATGTTTCCAGACTTGTTGGTACGTTCGGACGAGGTCTTGAGGGGCTCGGGTGTGTTTCGGGGTGGTTTTAGGTCATTTCGGAGTATATTGTTGTTGCTGTTTTATGGTGTTTCTGGTAATGCTATGCGATCGCAGAGAGGAAATTGAGGGGCAAGATTTTTGGCCTATGCGATCGTAGAGAAGGGCTGGGCAGGCTAGTGCGATCGCAAGGAGGAAGGTGCGTTCGCGTAGAAGGAATTTTTGTGGGAGCTGGAAATGGCCTGTGTGATCGCGAGTATGCTTGTGCGATCGCGGAGGNGATTTTGGCATTTCTCTCTCATTTTTCAAAGCCATGGGCGATTTTTGGAGAGCTTCAAGAGAGGATTTTCGTCATCTATGTTAAGGTAAGTTACTCCTACTCATTTCAAGTTAGATACAAGATTATTACATGGATTATGACATGAAAATTAGGGAAAATTTGAGGAAAATTTGGAAGAAACCTAGAATTTGGAAATTTGGATTTTAGCCACGAATTGAGCATGAATAATTGAGTAAAATGTGTAATTGAATTAGTAAAGCTTCGGGTAGAGATTTTCTTCAAGAAATTTCGAGGTCCGGGCACGTGGGCCCGAGGGCATTTTGGTCATTTCATTGAGCCGGGCTGAGGAACTTTGTAATTTGAATTGGTTATGATCTATTGAGTATATTTTCATTGAATTATCGTTATTTGGATAGTTTGGGAGCGTGCGCATCCATTTTTAGTCGTCGTAGAGGCTTGGAAGCCGGTGATGAATCTTCGGAGCGAGGTGAGTCTCCTTTCTAACCTCGTAAGAGGGAAATTGTCCCTCTAGGTAACCTTGTTTGCTATGTGATCTTGTTTGGGGGCTACGTACGCACCGAGTGACGAGAGTCCGTACGTAGTGGCTATTACTGCTTCGTCCGGGTAGTTAGGACACAACATGTTCATTGTTTTTCCCTGTTGTAGCATAGATATGACTTGTATACTTGTGTGATTGGTATTGTTGTCTTTGAACGTTGTGATACTTGGCTTGATTTAAGTGTGATAAGAGAATCACGGGATGGGATCGGGCCGTATGACACGGAAGAGTGATGATTGATTATATTATGGGATCGGGCCGTATGCCACGGTAGAGTGATGATTGATTATATTATGGGATCGGGTCGTACGCCATGGTAGAGTGATGATTGATTTATTATGGGATCGGGTCGTACGCCACGGCAGAGTGATGATTGATTATATTATGGGATCGGGCCGTACGCCATGGCAGAGTGATGATTGATTATATTATGGGATCGGGCGTACGCCACGGTAGAGTGATGAGAGAGTATATTATGGGATCGGGCCGTACGCCACGGCGAAGACTACAAGGTGGGATCAGGTCGTACGCCACGGCAGAGATTGAGACTACCGGGTGGGATCGGGCCGTACGCCACGGAGGATATTGAGACTACAGAGTGGGATCGGGTCGTACGCCACAGCGGAGATTCAGACTACAGGGTGGGATCGGGCCGTACGCCAAGGCGGAGATTGAGACTACAAGGTGGGATTGGGCCGTCCGCCACGACAAAGCTTTACAGGATAGGATCGGGCCGTACGCCACGGCGGATACCAAACTTGTTTGATTTGAGATTGTTATTTGATGCCGGATATTGATGTACTTGATTATTTGTTTACTTGCCTACAGTTTTCCTTACATCCTGCTTACTTTATTACTGTTGGACCTTAGTGAGTATCGAGTCGACCTCTCGTCACTACTTCTTCGAGATTAGACGGGATACTCACTGGGTACATATATGTATATGTACTCATACTACACTTTCTGTGCATTTTGTTGCACAGGTACCTTTATAGTACAATGATCGATTTGGGGACTTAAACGGGCTGTATTCATCAAGAGGCATTCCACAGCTGCCGGAGTCTCCCTTCTGTGTACTTACATCTTATATCTACTGCCTTCGTCCCATTTATTTCTCGGACAAGAGTTGTATAATTGTATAAATTCTTAGAAACTGCTCATGTACTTGTGTCACCGGGTTCTGGGGATGTGTTGAGTCTTGTTTTATTGAATTAAATAGATTTCTTATCATGTTTAATTTACAAAAATTTATTTATTTGATTATGAAATGCAATAAAGGCAGCGATTTCGAAATTGTTAAACAGGAAGGTATTTCAACTGATTAAGGGGTTGGCTTGCCTGACAGTGGTGTCTGGCCCCATCACAACCCATAGGTTTTGGGTCGTGACACTTAGAGTCTAGTTTCCAACTCTTCAATCTGTTCCTCATTTGGAAATTCCTACGCAAAGTTATGATCAAATTACCAAAGGCTGGATAAATGCGATCCTGTGTCGAATCTGCGATCGAAGAATTAAAATGCGGCGGAAAACATTGCAAAGCAATTTAGGATTTCGGGGTGCCAGGTAGGCTAATTATTATATTTTATGTGCTATAAATATGATGTAAATGAATTGGATATGGTAAATAAGGGTGTAGATCATATAACAAGTAATGTGGGGTCCAAGGAGAGGCCTAAGTCTAAACAAAATGGGAAAATTTCATAATAGGGCAAAATTCCAAAGGTATAATCACTAGTCCACACTTTGAACAAGAATATCTAAATATATGTAAGCTATTATGTGGTGAACAACCTATCAAATGAAAGGTCTTCGAGTCTAGTTTCCAACTATTCAATCCTTTCATCATTTAGACATTCCTACGCAGAGTTATGATCAAATTACCAAAGGCTAAAAAAATGCGATCCTGTGTCGAATCTGCGATCGCATAATCAAAATATGGCGGAAACTTTTGCAAAGCAATTTAGGATTTCGAGGTGCCAGGTAGGCTAATTATTATATTTTATGTGCTATAAATATGATGTAAATGAATTGGATATGGTAAATAAGGGTGTAGGTCATATAACAAGTAATGTGGGGTCCAAGGTAATAGGATAAAATTCCAAAGGTATAATCACTAGTCCACACTTTGAACAAGCATATCTAAATATATGTAAGCTATTATGTGGTGAACAACCTATCAAATGAAAGTTCTTCAAGTCTAGTTTCCAACTCTTCAATCTGTTCGTCATTTGGACATTCCTACGCAAAGTTATGATCAAATTACCAAAGGTTGGATAAATGCGATCCTGTGTCGAATCTACGATCGCATAATCAAAATGCGGCGGAACATTTTGCTAAGAAAAAAGGATTTTGGGGTGCCAGGTAGGCTAATTATAATATTTTATGTTATATAAATATGATGTAATTGAATTTGATTTGGTAAATAAGTGTATAAGTCATATAACAAGTAATGTGGGGTCCAAGGAGAGGCCTAAGTCTAAGCCAAATGGGAATATTTCATAATAGGCTAAAATTCCAAAGGTATTTGCACTAGTCCACAATTTGAACGAGCATATATAAATATATGTAAGGTATTATGTTGTGAAAAACCTATCAAATGAAAGGACTTCGAGTCTAGTTTCCAACTCTTCAATCCGTTTGTCATTTGGACATTCTTACGCAAAGTTATGATCAAATTACCAAAAGCTGGAAAAATGCGATCCTATGTCGAATCTGCGACCGCAGAATCAAAATGCGGCGTAACATTTTTCTATGCAATTTAGGATTTCGGGGTGCTAGGTATGCTAAATATAATATTTTATGTGCTATAAATATGATGTAAATGAATTGGATTTGGTAAATAAGTGTATAAGTCATATAAAAAGTAATGTGGGGTCCAAGGAGAGGCCTAGAACTATGCCAAATGGGAAAAATTCATAATAGGCTAAAATTCCAAACGTATTTGTACTAGTCCACAATTTGAACGAGCATATCTAAATATATATAAGGTATTGTGTGGTGAACAACCTATCAAATGAAAGGTCTTCGAGTCTAGTTTCCAACTATTCAATCCTTTCATCATTTAGACATTCCTACGCAGAGTTATGATCAAATTAGCAAAGGCTGAAAAAATGCGATCCTATGTCGAATCTGCGATCGCATAATCAAAATATGGCGGAAAATTTTACTAAGAAATTTAGGATTTTGGGGTGTCCGGTAGGCTAATTATAATAATTTATGTGCTATAAATATGATGTAAATGAATTGTATATGGTAAATAAGTGTATAAGTCATATAACAAGTAATGTGGGGTCAAAGAAGAGGCCAAAGTCTAAGCCAAATGGGAAAATTTCATAATAGGCTAAACTTCAAAGGTATTTGCACTAGTCCACACTTTGAACAAGCATATCCAAATATATGTAAGGTATTATGCGGTGAACAACCTATCAAATAAAAGGTCTTCGAGTCTAGTTTCCAACGCTTCAATCCGTTCATCATTTGGACATTCCTACGCAAATTTATTATCAAATTACCAAAGGCTGGATAAATGCGATCCTGTGTCGAACCGCGATCGCAGAATTAAAATGCGGCGGAAAACTTTGCAAAGCAATTTAGGATTTTGGAGTGCCAGGTAGGCTAATTATTATATTTTATGTGCTATAAATATGATATAAATGAATTGGATATGGTAAATAAGTGTGTAGGTCATATAACAAGTAATGTGGGGTCTAAGGAGAGGCCTAAGTTTAAACCAAATGGGAAAATTTCATAATAGGGTAAAATTCCAAAGGTATTATCACTACTCCACTCTTTGAACAAGCATATCTAAATATATGTAAGCTATTATGTGGTGAATAACCTATCAAATTAAAGTTCTTCGATTCTAGTTTCCAACTCTTCAATCCGTTCGTCATTTGGACATTCCTACGCAAAGTTATGATTATATTACCAAAGGCTGGAAAAATGCGATCCTGTGTCGAATCTGCGATCGTAGAATCAAAATGCGGCGGAAACTTTTGCTAAGCAATTCAAGATTTCGGGGTGTCAGGTAGGCTAATTATAATATTTTATGTGCTATAAATATGATGCAAATGAATCGGATATGGTAAATAAGTGTATAAGTCATATAACAAGTAATGTGGGGTCCAAGGAGAGGCCTAAGTCTAAGACAAATGAGAAAATTTCATAATAGGCTAAAATTCCAAAGGTATTTGCACTAGTGCACACTTTGAACAAGCATATCTAAATATATGTAAGCTATTATGTGGTGAACAACCTATCAAATGAAAGTTCTTCGATTCTAGTTTCCAACTCTTCAATCCGTTCATCATTTGGACATTCCTACGCAAAGTTATGATCAAATTACCAAAGGCTGGAAACATGGGATCTTGTGTCGAATCTGCGATCGCAAAATCAATATGCGGCGGAAACGTTTGCTAAGCAATTCAAGATTTCGGGGTGTCAGGTAGGCTAATAATAATATTTTATGTGATATAAATATGATGTAAATGAATTGGATATGGTAAATAAGTGTATAAGTCATATAACTGTGATGACCCAAATGGTCATCCTAATTACTTCCAGCTAAATCTGTGTTCCGAGACACCGAAAGCCTCTGTTAATCTCACCTCGAGATGTGTGCGCAGCCCGAGCAGGTAGTCGGGAAGCTTCCATGTGAAAATTTTATAAAAATGGGATTTTTGAATTGAATAATTTAATAAAGCTGACTTTGGTCAACATTTTTGGTAAACGGACCTGGACCCCTGATATGACGGTCCCGAAGGGTCCGTAGGAAAATATGGGACTTGGGCGTAGGCCCGGAATCGAATTCCGAGGTCCCAAGCCCGAGAAATGAATTTTTAAAGAAAATTATTTTATGAAAATAATCAAGGAATTTGAAAATGAATAATTATGTGAAAACTGTGTTACCGGGCCGTATTACGGTTCCGGAGCCCGAGACAGGTTTATTATGTGTTATTTGTCCTATCTGTGAAATTTGGTGTAAAACGGACTTGATTTGATTGGTTTCGGATCCAAATGAGGAAAATTGGAGTTAATGAAGTTTTGAGGTTTTTAAAGAATTTGAAATTTGGCTTGAAAGGTGATTTTATGTTCCCGAGATCCGAATGAAATTCCGAGACCGGGAGTAGTTCTGTTGTGTCATTTATAACTTGTCTGCAAAATTTGAAGTCATTCTGAGTAGTTTAGGTCGGTTCGGCACATTGAAGTGAATTCTAGAATTTCAAAGTTCTTAAGTTTGATTAATTTGGTTTTGGGGTTTGATTTCGAGTTCCGTTGTTGTTTTTCATGTTTCGGAAGTTCGAGCGATTCTGTATCATGAATACTGACTTGCCGGTGCTTTTTGACGGGAAGGACTTTTGCTGGGCTAGTGATTGTTCACTGCGATCGCAGCCTCCTCTCCGCGATCGCAGAGGTCTAGGTTCCACACCTTCGCGATCGCAGCCCGTTTCTTGCTATCGCATTGAGTCGCGTCTTGGCCGGATGAGTTTGTTCTTCACGATCGCAGGACCCCTGCCCGATCGTAGAGGTCTTGCCAGTTGGCCTTCGCGATCGCAGGCCCCTTGTCGCGATCGCAGTAAAGGAATCACTGGGCAGTGTTATAAAATACGGGACTTAGCCTTGTTCCTCTATTTTCATCTTCCTCTTCAAGATTTTAGAGAGCTTCTCAAAAGACCTTCCACCACTGTTATTGAGGTAAGTAAATTCCATAGTTTTACTAGTTTCAAACACTAATTCCTAGTTAAATTCACTACTAAATCATCTAAAAATCATAGAATTAGGTAGTAATTTTAGGGTTCTTGAGGTTTTTTGGAATTTTTCCATGTTTGGCCATGAATTCTTGTATAAATTACATAACTTCGATCCTTAGGCTCCGGGTAATTAATTCCTTCATGAATTTTCGAAAATCCGAACGTGTGGGCCCGGGGTCGAATTTTAGTATTCTCGGAGGAATAGTAGGAAATGTATAATTTGGATTGGGAATTGGTTTATTGAGTACTTATTGATGTTAATAAATCCATTATGTCTAGATATTCCCGATTCGGAGTCTGATTCGAGAGGAAAAGCTGTGATTGAGACTTGACTTGCATTTTCTTTGGAGCCGAGGTAAGTGTTTGAATTAACCTCAGCTTGAGGGATTAGGCATAGAGTCTTACTTGCTATGTGTAACTCATGTCCAACGTATAGGCGTGGTGACGAGTGCCTATGCGTTGCTGTCAAGCATGCCCGTAAGTCATTTGTGATGAAACTTACTATGTTCTTAATATTCTCTGCCCTGTGAGTAATTGATGAATTAAAAAGTGATACCTTGATGTTGTTTCATGACGTGGAGAGTTATTGAGTGATTTATTTCAGTTGAGGCTTACATTGTTGAATTTATAATTCTGATGCGAGGTTGGTTATAGCTGAGACCCTTGTCGGGCATTTGTTGATGTTGTAATTGTTGATTCCTTCTTGCCGAGACAATATAATTGTGTTGAATACTTCCATGCACTTGAGACTTCGTAATGTTGACTTTCACATTATTGTTGCCTTGTTTTATTATCTGTCGCACGAGGGGACATGCCGTGCTGACTGTTTGTTACTTATATGCACGAGGGGACATTCCGTGCCGAGCGTCATTTTATATGCACGAGGGGACATTCCTTGCCGAGTGATTGTGAGGCTATGCACGAGGGGACATTCTGTGCCGAGTGTTATTTTATATGCACGACGGGACATTCCGTGCCTAGTGATTGTGAGGTTATGCACGAGGGGTCATGCCGTGCCTCTTGTTGTTTATTATCTGTTTTGAGAAGTTAAATTCCTGCCTTTCTCTTTACATTTCAGTTATTACCCTGTTCTACTGTACTAGAATTTTTGTTGCCCTTTGACCCCCATTATGTTCTCCCCGTATCTATCTTACTCTCTTGTTTCCGTCGATATTATCCTGTTATTATATAGAATTGCACAGGTACATATATTGTTGTCGGTCCTAGCCTCGTCACTACTTCGCCGAGGTTAGGCTCGGCACTTACTCAGTACATGGGGTCGGTTGTCCTGATGCTACACCTGCACTTCTTTATGTTGTGCAGATTACGCAGCCGGACCCGGTTATCACTGACGGTCGGAGCTTCACTCAGTTCATACAGGGGCATTGAGGTAGACCCGCAGACATTCGTGGGCCTTGGCGTCACCTTCTACTCTTCACTTTCAGTTCTGTCTTACTTTATATTTCAAAGACAGTCCTATGTACTTATGTTCAGACCTTTTGTTTGTAGTAATCTCTTAGACAATGCGTGAGTATGTGACACCAGTTCTGGGATTTGTATATGGGTTTTATTACCAAATTGCTATGTTATATTCAGGTTATTTGTTAACCTTCACATTGCGGACCATCGATGGCTTAGTCATCTTGTTCGTTTTAGTTATTAATGATTTTTATTTAGTTCAAACATTGGCTTGTCTAGCGGGTTCAACGTTAGACGCGGTCATGGCCCGAAGGTGGGATTTCGGGTCGTGACAAGTTGGTATCAGAGCGCTAGGTTGCTTAGGTCTCACAACTCATGAAAAAACTCGGTAGAGTTTGAGGGATTGGTACGGAGACGTTTGTACTTATCCCCTAGAGGCTGCAAAGTTAGGAATAACTTCACATCTTTCATTCTCTGTCGTGCCAGTTGAATTCTGAATGCTAATTGAGTCTCTATTTTACTCTCTCGCAGATGGCAAGAACGCATGCTTCCTCATCGACCGACCAGCAGCCTGATCCTCCTATTACAGCTCCTACGAGGGGCCGAGGCTGAAGCAGATCTAGAGCAGCAGCTCTAGTAGAGGACCCACAGGTAGACTTTGCCGGTGAGGTTCCTACTCAGACAGTCCTAGTTGGACCAGCTCAGGTCCCAGAATGGTTCATTTCCACCCCAGTGCTTCAGGACGCTCTAGTCCGCTTAGTGGGACTCATGGATAGTGTGGCTCAGGTCGGTCTTCTTCCTATTGCACCATCTAGATCTCAGGCTGGAGGAGGGACCCAGACTCCTGCTATCCATACGCCAGAGCAGTTTTCCACTCAGTTCCAAACTCCGGCACCTCAGACGGCCGGAGTAGTTTAGTCGGGTATTGGGGCACCATCAGTTGAGGGAGCAGCCATGTCAGCAGACGCTCTATGGAGGTTGGACCGGTTCACCAAGTTATTCACTACTACATTTACTAGTGCACCATCAGAGGATCCCTAGGATTATTTAGGCAGCTTCTATGAGGTTCTTCTGAACATGGGCATTATGGAGTCCAATGGAGTAGATTTTGCTACATTTCGTCTATCCGGCACCGCCAAGACTTGGTGGAGAGATTTCTGCTTGACCAGACTAGCTGGGTCTGCACCTTTGACTTGGGGTCAGTTCTCCGAGTTGTTCTTGGGGAAGTTCCTTCCAGTTACTCAGAGAGAGGATCTTCGGAGGCAGTTTGAGCGTCTTCAGCAGGGCTCCATGTCTGTCACTCAGTACGAGACTAGATTTATTACGATGGCCAGTCATGCCATTATGATACTCCCCACTGATCGGGAGAGATTTCGGAGGTTTATTGAGGGTGTAGCTCAGCCCATCAGGCTTCAGATGGCCAGAGAGACGGGTACTGATATCTTCTTTCAGGATGCAGCCGATGTGGCCAGGCGCATTGAGATGGTATTATCCCAGAGTGGTGGTCAGGGGTCTGACAAGAGACCTCGTCATTTGGGCCGTTTCAGTGGTGCCTCATCTGGAGGCAGAGATCCTTTTGGTAGAGGTCATCCTCCTAGGCCCTATCAGTCGGCACTCTAGGTATCCCACAGTGCACCTTCGGTGTCCATCAGTGCACCGCCGATTCAGAGCTATCAGAGTGGTCATTATGGTCGTCAAAGACAGTTCAAGGGTCAGTATTCTCAGTAGCCTAGGTCTTGCTTCACTTGCGGTGGTATGGGGCATATTTCCAGGTTTTGCCCCCGAGGTTTTGGTTGTTCTCAGTATCAGGGTTCCCGTGCCATGGTTCCCGCATCAGGTGCACCCTCACCCCCTCAGCCAGCTAGGGGTGGTGGTCGTGGTGCCAGAGGTGGAGGTCAGACGCATAGAGGTGGAGGGTAGGCCATGAGAGGTAAAGGTCCGCCCGTGGCAGGTAGATCCAGAGATATACAGGTTGGAGGGGCTCAGCCCCGGTGTTATGCTTTTCCTGCTCGTCCAGATGATGAGGCTTCTGATGTAGTTGTTACAAGTACAATTTCAGTTTGCAGCCGAGAGGCTTCGGTGTTATTTGATCCGGGTTCTACATTCTCCTATGTGTCTTCATATTTTGCCCCTTATTTGAGTATGCCTTGTGATTCTTTGATTACTGCTGTACATGTGTCTACACCGGTGGGTGATTCTATAGTGGTAGATCGAGTCTACCGTGCTTGCGTAGTAACTATTGGTGGTCTGGAGACTCAGGTTGATCTTTTGCTACTTGATATGGTTGACTTTGATGTTATATTGGGGATGGATTGGCTATCTCCCTATCATGCTATTATGGACTGTCATGCCAAGAGAGTGACCTTGGCCTTGCTAGATGTGCCTCGTTTAGAGTGGAGAGGGATTACTAGTCATTCTTCTGGTAGGGTTATTTCTTATATGAAGGCTCGGCGCATGTTCGTGATTCGAGTGCTGATGTTCCTTCTATAGGGTCTGTGCCCGTGGTTCGTGAATTTCTAGAGGTATTCCCTGCTGACTTGCCAGGTATGCCACCCGACAGGAATATTGATTTTTGTGTTGAGCTAGTTGAGGGCACTCAGCCCATTTCTATTCCCCCGTATCGTATGGCTCCGCCAGAGTTGAGGGAGTTAAAGGAGCAGTTACAGGATTTGTTTATAGATGATATTTTGATATACTCTCGCAGCCGAGAGGAGTATGAGTAGCACCTTAGAGTTGTTCTCCAGACTCTGACAGATCGACAGTTGTATGCCAAGTTTTCTAAGTGTGAGTTCTGGTTGAGTTCTGTGGCATTCTTGGGCCACGTGGTATCGGCAGAGGGCATTCAGGTGGATCCGAAGAAAGTTTCAGCAGTTAGAGATTGGCCTAGGCCCACTTCAGCCACAGAGATTCGGAGTTTCTTGGGCCTAGCAGGCTATTATCGCCGGTTCGTGGAGGGCTTTTCATCTATAGCAGCCCCTATGACCAAGTTGAAGCAGAAGAGTGTTCAGTTCAGATGGTCGGAGGAGTGTGAGCCGAGCTTCCAGAAGCTCGAGACAGCATTGACCACAACACCATTGTTGGCACTGCCCACAGGTTCGGGTTCTTATACCGTGTATTGTGATGCTTCACGAGTTGGGCTTGGTGCAGTGTTGATGCATGATGGAAAGGCTATAGCCTATGCTTTACGTCAGTTGAAGATTCACGAGAAGAACTATCCAGTCCATGATTTGGAGCTTGCAGCTATTGTTCATGCCTTGAAGATTTGGAGGCACTATTTGTATGGGGTACCATGTGAGGTGTTCACTGATCACAAGAGTTTGCAATACTTGTTTAAGCAAAAGGAGTTGAATATGAGGCAGAGGAGGTGGTTAAAGTTGCTGAAAGATTATGACATTACTATTCTCTATCATCCGGGGAAGGCCAATGTGGTGGCCGATGCCTTGAGCCGGAAGTCAGTCAGCATGGGCAGTTTAGCTTATCTATCAGTTGAAGAGCGACCTTTGGATTTGGATATTCAGGCGTTAGCCAATCGATTTGTTAGATTGGAGGTTTCTGAGGGTGGCAGTGTTTTGGCCCATACCGTCGCTCGTTCTTCATTATATGACCGTATTCGCGCCAGGCAGTATGAGGATCATCATTTGTGTGCTCTCAGGGATGCGGTTCGGCACGGACGTGCCAAGCAGGTCACCGTTGATGTTAAGGGAGCTTTGAGATTGCAGGATCGTATATGTTTTTCGGATATTGATGGCATTCATGAGTTAATATTGCAAGAGCCCCATAGTTCCCGATATTCCATTCATCCGGGCGCCGCGAAGATGTACCAGGACTTACTGCAGCATTATTGGTGGCGTAGAATGAAGAAGGACATTGTGGCTTATGTGGCTCGGTGCTTGAACTGTCAGCAGGTTAAAAATGAGCACCAGAGACCTGGTGGTTTGATGCAGCAGATTCAGCTTCCCGAGTGGAAGTGGGAACGTATCACGATGGATTTTGTAGTTGGACACCCACAGACTCAGAGGATGGTTGATGCAGTATGGGTTGTGGTAGATAGGCTGACAAAGTCGGCACATTTCATCTCGGTGGCGGTTTCATCTTCAGTAGAGAAGTTTGCTCGGATCTATATGAGAGAGATTGTCAGATTGCACGGGGTGCCCCTATCTATCATATCAGACAAGGTACGCAGTTTACCTCCCATTCCTGGATAGTGTTTCAGCGAGAGTTGGGCACACAGATTGAGTTGAGCACAGCATTTCATCCCCAGACGGACGGACAGTCCGAGCGTACTATTCAGATTTTGGAGGATATGTTGCGAGCTTGTGTCATTGATTTTGGTGGATCATGGGATCAGTTCTTGCCTTTAGCAGAGTTTGCCTACAACAACAGTTACCAGTCGAGCATTCAGATGGCTCCGTATGAGGCATTGTATGGTAGGCGATGTCGGTCTCCAGTCGGATGGTTTGAGCCCGGGGAGGCTAGATTTTTGGGTTCTAAGTTAGTCCAGGATGCCTTGGATAAGGTAAAGATTATTCAGGATAGCTTTCGTACAGCTCAGTCCAGGCAAAAGAGTCATGCAGATCGTAGGGTTCGAGATTTGGCTTTCATGGTAGGAGACAAGGTGTTCCTTCGAGTGTCGCCTATGAAGGGCTTGATGAAATTCGGAAAGAAGGGCAGGTTGAGATATTAGACAGGGTAGGAGAGGTGGCCTACAGACTTGCCTTGCCACTGCACTTATCAGCAGTGCATCCAGTGTTTCACGTATCTATGCTCCAGAGGTATATTGCAGATCCATCTCATGTTCTTGACTTCAGCGGTGTCCAATTGGACAAGGATTTGACTTACGAGGAGGAGCCAGTAGCCATATTAGAAAGACAGGATCGCCAGTTGAGGTCAAAGAGTTATCCTTCGGTCCGTGTTCAGTGGAGGGGTCAGCCTGCCGAGGCAGCTACTTGGGAGTCCGAGTGTGACATGAGGAGTCGTTACCCCCATCTTTTCTTAGACTCAGGTACTTTACTATGTCCGTTCGAGGACGAACTTTTGCTTTAGAGGTGGAGATTATGATGACCCAAAAGGTCATCCTAAGTAATTACAGCTAAATCTGTGTTCCGAGGCCCCGAAAGCCTCCGTTAATCTCACCTCGAGATGCATGCGCAGCCCGGACAGGTAGCCGGGAAGCTTCCATGTGAAAATTTGATAAAAATGGGATTTTTGAATTGAATAATTGAATAATGTTGACTTTGGTCAACAATTTTGGTAAACGGACTCGGACCCGTGATATGACGGTCCCGGAGGGTGCGTAGGAAAATATGGGACTTGGGCGTATGCCCGGAATCGAATTTCGAGGTCCCAAGCCCGAGAAATGAATTTTAAAATAAAATTGTTTTCTGAAAATAATCAAGGAATTTGAAAATGAATAATTATGTGAAAACCGTGTTACCGGGCCCGTATTACGGTTCCGAAGCTCGGGACAGGTTTATTATGTGTTATTTTTCCTATCTGTGAAATTTGGTGCAAAACGGACTTGATTTGATTGGTTTCGGATCCAAATGAGGAAAATTGGAGTTAATGAAGTTTTGAGGTTTTTAAAGAATTTGAAATTTGGCTTGAAATGTGATTTTATGTTCCCGAGGTCCGAATGAAATTTCGAGACAGGGAGTAGTTCTGTTGTGTCATTTATAACTTGTTTGAAAAATTAGAAGTCATTCCAAGTAGTTTAGGCCGGTTCGGCGCATTGAAGTGAATTCTAGAATTTCAAAGTTCTTAAGTTTGATTAATTTGGTTTTGGGGTTTGATTTCGAGTTCCGTTGTTGTTTTTCATGTTCCAGAAGTTCGAGCGAGTTTGTATCATGAATATAGACTTGCCGGTGCTTTTTGACGGGGTCCCGAGGGGCTCAGGGTGTTTTAGACCCCGGGGAGCTAAGTTGGAAAAAACCAGAAAATCTGCTATCTGGTTTCCTTCTCTGCGATCGCAGAAGGTGGGTTGCGATTGCGGAGAAGGATTTTTGCTGGATTAGTGATTGTTCACTGCGATCGCAGCCTCCTCTCCGCGATCGCAGAGGTCTGGGTTCCACACCTTCGCGATCGCAGCCCGTTTCTTGCGATCGCATTGAGTCGCGTCCGGGCCAGATGAGTTTGTTCTTCGCGATCGCAGGACCCCTGCCGCGATCGCAGAGGTCTCGCCCATTGTTCTTCGCGATTGCAGGACCTCTGCCGCAATCGCAGAGGTCTGGCCAGTTGGCCTTCGCGATCGCAGGCCCCTTTTCGCGATCGCAGTGAAGGAATCACTGGGCAGTGTTATAAAATACGGGACTTAGCCGTGTTCCTCCATTTTCATCTTCCTCTTCAAGATTTTAGAGAGCTTCTCAAAAGACCTTCCACCACTGTTATTGAGGTAAGTAAATTCCATAGTTTTACTAGTTTCAAACACTAATTCCTAGTTAAATTCACTACTAAATCATCTAAAAATCATAGAATTAGGTAGTAATTTTAGGGTTCTTGAGGATTTTTGGGATTTTTCCATGTTAGGCCATGAATTCTTGTATAAATTACATAACTTCGATGCTTAGGCTCCGGGTAATTAATTCCTTCATGAATTTTCGAAAATCTGAACGTGTGGGCCTGGGGTCGAATTTTAGTATTCTCGGAGGAATAGTAGGAAATGTATAATTTGGCTTGGGAATTAGTTTATTGTGTACTTATTGATGTTAATAAATCCATTATGTCTATATATTCCCGATTCGGAGTTGGATTCGAGAGGAAAAGCTGTGATTGAGGCTTGACTTGCATTTTCTTTGGAGCCGAGGTAAGTGTTTGGCTAAACCTCAGCTTGAGGGATTAGGCNTGAGTCATTTGTGATCAAACTTACTATGTTCTTAATATTCTCCGCCATGTGAGTAATTGGTGAATTAAAAAGTGATACCTTGATGTTGTTTCATGACGTGGAGAGTTATTGAGTGATTTATTTCAGTTGAGGCTTACATTGTTGAATTTATAATTATGATGCAAGGTTTGTTATAGCTGAGACCCTTGTCGGGCATTTGTTGATGTTGTAATTGATGATTCCTCCTTGCCGGGACAATAGAATTGTGTTGAATACTTCCATGCACTTGAGATTTCGTAATGTTGACTTTAACATTATTGTTGCCTTGTTTTATTATCCGTCGCACGAGGGGACATGCCGTGCTGACTGTTTGTTACTTATATGCACGAGGGGACATTCTATGCCGAGTGATTGTGAGGCTATGCACGAGGGGACATTCCGTGCCGAGTGTCATTTTATATGTACGAGGGGACATTCCGTGCCGAGTGTCATTTTACATGCACGAGGGGACATTCTGTGCCGAGTGGTTGTGAGGCTATGCACGAGGGGACATTCTGTGCCGAGTGTTATTTTATATGCACGACGGGACATTCCGTGCCGAGTGATTGTGAGGTTATGCACGAGGGGTCATGCCGTGCCTCTTGTTGTTTATTATCTGTTTTGAGAAGTTAAATTCCTGTCTCTCTCTTTACATTTCAGGTATTACCTTATTCTACTGTACTAGCATTTTTGTTGCCCTTTGACCCCCAGCATGTTCTTCCCGTATCTGTCTTACTTGCTTGTTTCCGTCGATATTCTCCTGTTTTTATATAGAATTGCATAGGTACATATATTGCGGTCGGTCCTAGCCTCGTCACTACTTCGCCGAGGTTAGGCTCGGCACTTACTCAGTACATGGGGTCGGTTGTACTGATGCTACACCTGCACTTCTTTATGTTTGTAGTAATCTCTTAGACAGTGCGTGAGTATGTGACACCAGTTCTGGGATTTGTGTATGGGTTTTATTACGAAATTGCTATGTTATATTCAGGTTATTTGTTAGCCTTCACATTGCGGACCATCGATGCCTTAGTCATCTTGTTCGTTTTAGTTGTTAATGAGTTTTATTTAGTTCAAACGTTGGCTTGTCTAGCGGGTTCAACTTTAGACGCAGTCATGGCCCGAAGGTGGGATTTCGGGTCATGAGAAGTTGGTATCAGAGCGCTAGGTTGCTTAGGTCTCACATCTCAGGGACAAACTCGGTAGAGTCTGAGGGATCGGTACAGAGACGTCTGTACTTATCCCCTAGAGGCTGCAAAGTTAGGAATAACTTCACATCTTTCATTCTCTGTCGTGCCAGTTGAATTCTGAATGCTAATTGAGTCTCTATTTTACTCTCTCGCAGATGGCGAGAACGCGTGCTTCCTCATCGACCGACCAGCAGCCTAATGCTCCAATTACAGCTTCTACGAGGGGCCGAGGCCGTGCTATAGGCCGAGGAAGATCTAGAGCAGCAGCTCCAGTAGAGGACCCACAGGTAGACTTTGTCGGTTCCCAGTTGGACCAGCTCAGGTCCCAGAAGGGTTCATTGCCACCCCGGTGCTTCAGGACGCTCTAGTCCGCTTAGTGGGACTCATGGAGAGTGTGGCTCAGGCCGGTCTTCTTCCTACTGCACCATCTGGATGTAAGGATGGGGGAGGGACACAGACTCCTGCTATCCATACGCCAGAGCAGTTTGCCACTCAGTTCCAGACTCCGGCACCTCATACGGTCGGAGTAGTTCAGTCGGGTATTGGGGCACCAGCAGTTGAGGGAGCAGCCATGTCAGCAGACGCTCTGTGGAGGTTGGACCGGTTCACCAAGTTATTCACTACTACATTTACTGGTGCACCATCAGAGGATCCCCAGGATTATTTAGACAGCTGTTATGAGGTTCTTCGGAACATGGGCATTGTGGAGTCCAATGGAGTAGATTTTTCTACATTTCGTCTATCTGGCACTGCCAATACTTGGTGGACAGATTTCTGCTTGACCAGACCAGCTGGGTTTGCACCTTTGACTTGGGGTCGGTTCTCCGAGTTGTTCTTGGGGAAGTTCCTTCTAGTTACTCAGAGAGAGGATCTTCGGAGGCAGTTTAAGCGTCTTCAGCAGGGCTCCATATCTGTCACTCAGTACGAGACTAGGTTTATTACGCTGGCCAGGCATGCCATTATGATACTCCCCACTGATCGGGAGAGGGTTTGGAGGTTTATTGAGGGTCTAGCTCAGCCCATCAGGCTTCAGATGGCCAGAGAGACGGGTATTGATATCTCCTTTCAGGATGCAGCCGATGTGGCCAGGCGCATTGAGATGGTATTATCCCAGAGTGGTGGTCAGGGGTCTAACAAGAGACCTCGCTATTTCGGCCGTTTCAGTGGTGCCTCATCTGGAGGCAGAGATCCTTTTGGTAGAGGTCATCCTCCTAGTCCTTATCAGTCGGCACTCCAGGTATCCCATAGTGCACCTTCGGCGTCCATCAGTGCACCGCCGATTCAGATCTATCAGAGTGGTCATTCTGGTCGTCAGGGACAGTTCCAGGGTTAGTATTCTCAGCAGCCGAGGTCTTGCTTCAATTGCGGTCGTATGGGGCATATTTCCAGGTTTTGCCCCCGAGGTTTTGGTGGTTCTCAGTATCAAGGTTCCCGTGCCATGGTTCCTGTATCAGGTGCACCCTCACCCCCTCAGCCAGCTAGGGTGGTGGTCGTGGTGCCAGAGGTGGAGGTCAGACGCATAAAGGTGGAGGGTAGGCCATGAGAGGTAGAGGTCCGCCCGTGGCAGGTAGATCCAGAGATGTACAGGTTTGAGGGGCTCAGCCCCGGTGTTATGCTTTTCCTGCTCGTCCAGAAGCTGAGGCTTCTGATGCAGTTGTTGCAGGTACGGTTTCAGTTTGCAGCCGAGAGGCTTCGGTGTTATTTGATCCGGGTTCTACATTCTCCTATGTTTCTTCATATTTTGCCCCGTATTTGAGTATGCCCCGTGATTCCTTGGGTACTGTTGTACATATGTCTACACCGGTGGGTGATTCTATAGTGGTAGATCGAGTCTACCGTGCTTGCGTAGTAACTATTGGTGGTCTGGAGACTCAGGTTGATCTTTTGCTACTTGATATGGTTGACTTTGATGTTATGTTGGGGATGGATTGGCTATATCCCTATCATGCTATTATGGACNCTTCTTGATATGGTTGACTTTGATGTTATATTGGGGATGGATTGGCTATCTCCCTATCATGCTATTATGGACTGTCATGCCAAGACAGTGACCTTGGCCTTGCCAGATGTGCCTCGTTTAGAGTGGAGAGGGAGTACTAGTCATTCTTCTAGTAGGGTTATTTGTTATATGAAGGCTCGGCGCATGGTTGAGAAGGGTTGTTTGGCCTATTTGGCCTATGTTCGTGATTCGAGTGCTGATCTTCCTTCTATAGCGTATGTGCCCGTGGTTCGTGAGTTTCCAGAGGTATTCCCTGCTGACTTGCCGGGTATGCCACCCGACAGGGATATTGATTTTTGTGTTGAGCTAGTTGAGGGAACTCAGCCCATTTCTATTCCCCCGTATCGTATGGCTCCGCCAGAGTTGAGGGAGTTAAAGGAGCAGTTACAGGATTTGTTGGATAAAGGCTTCATCAGGCCTAGTGTTTCACCTTGGGGTGCTCCAGTATTGTTTGTGCAGAAGAAAGATGGCTCAATGAGGATGTGTATTGACTATCGGCAGTTGAATAAGGTTACTATCAAGAACAAGTATCCTTTGCCGAGGATTGATGACTTATTTGATCAGCTTCAGGGTGCTACGGTGTTCTCTAAAATAGACTTGAGGTCTGGTTATCATCAGCTGAGGATTAGGGCTTCTGATGTGCCTAAGACAGCTTTTCGCACTCGTTATAGGCATTATGAGTTCTTGGTCATGTCGTTCGGGTTAACCAATTCCCCT